>SJYX01016127.1:319043-336756 GCA_006410675.1 Oreotragus oreotragus
CCCACCCCCCAAACAGTCGCGACTACAAGTTGAATTTCCTTTGGCTATTGCTGGCCTTTACAGTCTGACTTCCTGATTAGCGTCTCTCTGCGTGAAGATACTGAAATCGCCTTTTCTTTCCATCTCCCCACACTTAAGCACAGCTGTCTCCAGCCAAGAACGTGGAGAGGAAGAAGAGTTGCACGTTCCACCCCCAGGAGCCACGAGGCCGGTCTACACTCCTGAAGCAAAGAAACCACCATTTCCCATCTAGAAATTCGGGGAACTCTGCCCGTTCCCCCCTCCTCCCTTGTTAGAACTGTGGAGTAAAACAAAAGCTTGTCTTGACTGTGAAGATTGCTTTGACTAGAGTCGTGTTTTTAAAGCCCTGCTCCAAGACAGGAAGAGGGTTTAAAGTATCTGATGGGGAGGCAATCAACGACAGGAGCCACTGAGACATACTTTCCCCCTCCACAAAGTTCTTCAGCAGTTATTTATTGGGCACTACTATGTGCTGGCACATAAAATGACAGATTCTCTTTGTTGCCTAGATATAAACCTAAGTTTTACTTAGCTATTTATTTTTATGTAGGTATTTACTTATTTTATTGAAGTATAATTGGTTTACAGTGTCATATTCCATCATGTTGATAAAGTTCCTATTAAGTTTCTAGGCAAAATGTGTAAAATGGAAACTTAACACCTTGGAAACTTTCTATGTGCTCCATGCAGTTAATTTTGCTAACACATGTAGTCTTCCATTAGGCTGTTTTCTTCTCTAAGGCCATTCTGGTTAGTCTGTGGAGAGAGGTGCAGTTTTAGAAGACTGCTTGGGAATGTGATCTTAGCAAGTCTGTGAGTTAAATCACCAAATATGTAATGAGAGACCTGAGTATTGGGAGACTGAAAGCACTGTGAGGTAGTGCTCCCAGCTCTGTGGGCCTAATCAGGTGCTTCCCTGGAAAAGAGGCAGATGAACATTCAGATCAATCCAGTACTTTTAGTTGGGGAGAGTCAGTGATATAACACAAGAAGTGTCTATGTTGCTACTGCAAGAGAGAGGGCTATTTTCAGTTCAGATTTCAAGCAAGAATAAAAAAAATAAACATTCGGTTCAGTTCAGTTCAGTCGCTCAGTTGTGTCTGACTCTTTGCGACCTCATGAACCACAGCAAGCCAGGCCTCCCTGTCCATCACCAACTCCTGGAGCCTACTCAAACTCATGTCCATTGAGTCAGTGATGCTATCCAACCATATCTCATCCTCTGTTGTCCCCTT
This sequence comes from Oreotragus oreotragus, assembly GCA_006410675.1. Classification (NCBI taxonomy): domain Eukaryota; kingdom Metazoa; phylum Chordata; class Mammalia; order Artiodactyla; family Bovidae; genus Oreotragus; species Oreotragus oreotragus. Next base: position 320,300 of record SJYX01016127.1, read on the forward strand.
CTCCTCCTGTCCTCAATCTTTCCCAGCATCAGGGTCTTTTCAAATGAGTTAGCTCTTTGCATCAGGTGGCCAAAGTATTGTAGTTTCAGCTTCAGCATCAGTCCTTCCATAAACATCCAGGACTATCTCCTTTAGGATGGACTGGTTGGATCTCCTTGCAGGCCAAGGACTCTCAAGAGTCTTCTCCAACACCACAGTTCAAAAGCATCAATTCCTTGGTGCTCAGCTTTCTTTATCGTCCAACTCTCACATGCATACATGACCAGTGGAAAAACCAGAGTTTTGACTAGACGGACCTTTTACCGAATACCATGTACTAACTGTAGTACTCTGTGTACTGATAAACACACACACACATATGCTCTAAATATTTATGTAGTGTTTCACATTCTTTACCTCCTCTCCTTCTCCACCAACCTTATAAGGAATTTACCCATTCAACAAATATTTGAGGAGTTGTGCCAGTGCTACAGGCTGGAAACATAATGGTGAACTAAGTCTGGCATAGCTTTTGTTCTGAAAAGTGTTAGCCAGTCATGTCTGACTCTTTGCAGCCCCATGGACTGTAGCACACCAGTCTCCTCTGTCTGTGGAATTGTCAGTCAAGAATATTGGAGTGGGTAACCATTCCCTTCTCCAGGAATATTCCTAACCCAGGGATCAAACCCAGGTCTTCTGCATTTGCAGGCAGATTCTTTACCATTTGAGTCACCAGGGGAGCCCCACGTGAAAGTTTTGGTCACTCTTATCTAACTCTTTGCAACCAGGTGGACTGGACTGCAGCCCACCAGGCCTCTGCTCTAGTGGAACTTAAATTGTGGTGGGGAAGAAATATACTGATAAACGAATCATCACCAAACTCTAATACCTATTATTCTGTGACATTCTGTATAGCTATTCAGATAAGTATTCAGAAGTGAAGAAACAATTCAAAGAAATTTTAAAAGAAAGAAAGTTGCTTTAGACTGGGTGTGGTTAGTGAGTGGGGTGGTACAAGAAATGACCTTCAAATTGAAGGCGATGTTATTTTGCTTGTTATCCCCTTTATGCAGGAAATTTAGACTTAGAAATCTGTCTGACTTCAAGACCCATGTTTTTCAAAAGATATTCTTCCCATAAGTGGCTTTAAGATGTTTTCCAGCCACACAGCACAGAACACAGCTGCTAGAGTTGGAGAATTCTAATTCCCACACAAGGCATGCAGACAATCCACACGTAGGATGGAAAGGCAGAACTCAGCCCTAAAAAAGCCACTTCTGGAATAAACAAGACTAACACAAAAGGTGACTAAGAACTATTTACAATTAGTAGTAAGAGTCAAGACAAGAATGGTCATGCCATGGTAGACCAAATGAGATGTGACGTGAAGGGTAAAATCCATCAGCTGGGTGCCCTACCCACAGTAGGGAATAGGTAAGGGTTATACCCACATCCATAAGGAAGACTTGAGAATAAAATCAGAGGCAGTTGAATGGTCTAGACTTTATTGTACCTCTAATGATATTTTAACTACATAAACTTCACATTTCTAATTATAGGATTGGGTTTCACGCACTCTAAGCAATAGTTCTAATAGTCTCATGAAATCCAAAGCTAAAGACCCTCAATAACTTCTAGTTCTTTTCTGAGCTGATATTTTGGTGTTCAGGCATCAGCTTCCCTATGGAATCACATCTTAGGTTTATTTTGGCTTGGATGTGGTCACATTGCAAATATACTCCTCTAGTTATAGAATGATTATATAAAAACTAAAGGTATTATTTGGTTCAGTTTGAAAAAATGGGAAAAGCAGGATTGTTTAGAGATGAAATTAGTGTGAACTGATTATTCACGCAAAACTTAATCAGGAGGTGGGACTAAAGTATGTCTTAAAGTATAATGGAAATTTGGGAAGGAAAAGAAGAAGTTAAAGGAAGGGCATTTCATGTAAAAGAAAAGAGAATACCAACCAGCTGAGACACATTTGGACTGGAGGAGTTTGGGAAATAATGTTAGAAAGTTCAAGTGACACCAGATATTGAAGAGCTTTGAAAGGTATGAAGGGCTGGAACTTGATTCCAGGGGCATTAGAAGTGATGAGGTCCTTTAAATAGGACATAGCATGATAATATATTCTATTAAATCTTACTGAGGTTATTTCTGGGATTTATAGAGCTAGACTACAAATGAATTGCCTCAGTCGATAAAAGTTGGAAGAATTGTAGTTTCACCCTGAGAGTACCTAGTCTCTTGAAGATTTTTGTTATAGAGTAAGACATGATGAAAAATACAGGAAAAGAAATCCCAGGATGTTTTTAGGGAGAGATTTTAGGGACTAAAGACTAGAGTCATACAACTGTCAAAATGGGTAAAATTTCTACAGTAATATATTCCTTATGATAAAGAACTATGCTATGGCTATGTCCTCTGACACCATTTTCTCCTTCTGAGGAGGAAGATGAGATGGCTGGATGGTATCACTGATGCAATGGACGTGAACAAAATTTGGGAGATGGGGAGGGACAGAGAGGCCTGGCATGCTGCAGTCTATAGGGTCACAAAGAGTCGGACACGACTAGGTGACTGAACAACAAATGGCTATGTCATCTGATGGAAGAGAGCATTCATTCAAAGTTTAGAAGGAGTAAGCAAATCAACAAAGAGGAACACAGTTCAGTTCAGTTGAGTCGCTCAGTCGTGTCCGACTCTTTGCGACCCCATGAATCGCAGCACGCCAGGCCTTCCTGTTCATCATCATCTCCCGGAGTTCACTCATACTCAAGTCCATCGAGTCTGTGATGCCATCCAGCCATCTCAAGGGACAAAGGAACGAGAGACACAGATATGACCTCATTTAATTGGATAATGTTAATGGAAAAGTTTACTGGCTGTGGTCATGTATGAATGTGAGAGTTGGACTGTGAAGAAGGCTGAGCAACACAGAATTGATGCTTTTGAACTGTGGTGTTGGAGAAGACTCTTGAGAGTCCCTTGGACTGCAAGGTGATCCAACCAGTTCATTCTGAAGGAGATCAACCCTGAGATTTCTTTGGAAGGAATGATGCTAAAGCTGAAACTCCAATACTTTGGCCACCTCATGAGAAGAGTTGACTCATTGGAAAAGTCTCTGATGCTGGGAGGGATTGGGGGCAGGAGAAGAAAGGGACGACCGAGGATGAGATGGCTGGATGGCATCACGGACTCGATGGACGTCAGTCTGATTGAGCTCCGGGAGATGGTGATGGACAGGGAGGCCTGGCATGCTGCGATTCATGGGGTCACAAAGAGTAGGACACGACTGAGTGACTGAACTGAACTGAAACTGGGTAAACTGGCAGGATCCTCACTACCAGAGAGGGGAGCTCAGAATAAGGTACCACAGTGTGACTTGGAGCTCCTCAGTGGACATACCAAGGATATTGGATGGTCAGGGGTGAAGGGTGGAATGAAGGAGTGGATATGAGAAGCTTATCTGTAAATAGAGAAGCTAAAAAAGCCACAGATGAGCAGAAAAATGGGGAGTTGCACCAGGATATCCTTGAAATATTTATATTGCTTCTCATCATAAATATGACATTTTCTGTAGCCTCCCCAGTATGGATGGACAGAAAAGCCACAGATGAGCAGAAAAATGAGGAGTTGCACCAGGATATCCTTGAAATATTTATATTGCTTCTCATCATAAATATGACATTTTCTGTAGCGTCCCCAGTATGGATGGACAGAATTGCCCTAACTTGCAAACCACATACCCCTAAACAAGATTTTGGTTTGTTTTGTCTTTGCCTAGTAAGATAGCATGCCTGTTAACGCTATTTTCTTTTCTTCTGTAGGTTAGTTATTTTCAGCTAAACATGTACTCAGATACTTAACAGATACAGCTAATTTTTAAATGCATCTTTAAAAGACGTGAAAATAGTCAATCTAGGGGTTTATAGACTATCACAAGATTTAAAATCCTAATTGCTGCGTTTGGGTTTATAAGTATAGTAAGTTCTTAAAAATGAAGAATGTCACTAAGTTTAGACTTGAACACAAATTGTCTAAAACATGGTTGTCCTAGATAGTCATCTTCACGTGGATTTCATATAATAAACTTCCTGTTGATCGCTATTAACTCTTTATTAGGCCATGGATCTAAGGCTACTTTGAGTCGTGTGTGCTCTGTCATTAAGTCATGTCTGAATCTTTTGCAGTCCTGAGGACTGCAGCCTGCCATGCTCCTCTGTCCATGAGATTTCCCAAGCAAGAGTACTGGAGTGGGTTGCCATTTCCTCCTCCAGGAGATCTTCCTGCCCCAGGGGTGAGCATCTCCTGCATTGGCAGGTGGGTTCTTTTACCACTGAACCACCCGGGAAACCCCTACTTTGAGTCATGTCACAAGAAACAAAAGCTCTCTGAATAAGGCCAAGTAGGATGATTAAATGTCTGGTTTAGTAATTAAGATCAGGAAATGGCAACCCGCTCTAGTATTCTTGCCTGGGAAATCCCATGGACAGAGGCCTGGGAGGCTATAGTCCATGAGGTCGCAAAAGAGTCTGACACGACTTAGCAGCTGAACAACTGCAACAAAATTGTGGCAGCCCCAAAGTAGCAAGGTTTTTGACATTAGAAACTCGGAAAAGCTGAACTCTTAAAGAAAAGATCTTTCTTCCATTCTGTAAACATCTTTACATGAAAGCAGGAACTGAAGTGAAAGTCGCCCAGTCATGTCCGACTCTTTTCCACCCCATGGACTATACAGTCCATGGAATTCTCCAGGCCAGAATACTGGAGTGGGTAGCTGTTCCCTTCTCCAGGGAATCTTCCCAACCCAGGGATTGAACCCAGGTCTCCTGCGTTGTGGGAGGATTCTTTACCAGCTGAGCCACCAGGGAAGCCCCATGTGAAAGCAGACTTTTAAACAGGCTGCTTATTATGGGAAAAGATGGTAATTTCTATAATTTTAAAACCTGTTTTTATTGCTTAAATTGTAAATAAACTTCTATATTATTTACATATAATTTTCTTTTTAGAAAAATCAGTCTCTAAGCCTGGCTGCTCATTAGAATTCTCTAGTGATTTTTTAAAAGGAAATTCCCAGTTCCACCCAAAACCTAACTGAAATATCCGAAGTCTGAAAATACTTATATTAGAAGAAACATCCAGGTGATTCTCATGTGTATTGAATTTTGAGCACCAATGATTTGAATCGAAGGCATTAAAAAAGTTTAATGGATTGCTTAATGGATAAAGTTGGTGAAGTTTACCAAATATTAATATAATGCGGGAGACACAGCTGGAAAATAGGTGGATAAGCTTAGAGTCAGAACATCCTATGACTGAGCATCTAGTTTTTGTAATATGGCAGGAAGAAGTACAGTTGGGATGTGACTAAACCACCAGGATCTAGAAAAGAAGAGAGAAGCATTAGCGTCTAAGTGGGTGATTATCTGGGACAACCATCTGTGCAGGCATTGGTGGATTCTCAGGCCAAATGTAAAGGATGCTGACGTCCTGTGATTGAAGTGGTCTGGTGTCTGGTCTCAATGGGGTGAAACACATGTGAAATACAGAGTCAAGGCTAATCAGTAAAAGTAACTCCTTGATTGGATATCTAAGAAGTAGCATATTCCTGATTATTAGCTTTATGAATCTATAGTAATCATACGAATTTAAGAATGTAAGAATTGATTGAAATAAAGACTAAAAATTGTATGAATTTATGTGATATTCAGTAGTAAAATCAATAGATGTTGTTGACTTGAGAAAAAGAATGAAGGAAGAATGAAGGATTATACCTAGTTTCTGGTTTTGGAGAAGTTGAATGAATGGTGGTGCGATTTATCATGACAAGAGTCGTGAAAGAACTAGCAGGTTTGGGGAGTAGACTATTTAAGAATGTAAGAATTGATTGAAATAAAGACTAAAAATTGTATGAATTTATGTGATATTCAGTAGTAAAATCAATAGATGTTGTTGACTTGAGAAAAAGAATGAAGGAAGAATGAAGGATTATACCTAGTTTCTGGTTTTGGAGAAGTTGAATGAATGGTGGTGCGATTTATCATGACAAGAGTCGTGAAAGAACTAGCAGGTTTGGGGAGTAGACGGCAAAACGTTACTTCAGTGTTTTTGAATTTGAGGTCTGTGAGGATCTCAATGGGAGAGTGCAGTATGTAGGTGAATATTTGGTGCTGAGTGCTTCCTAGGTAGCACTAACGGTGAAGAACTCAGCTGCCAGCACAGGAGACGTAACACACACGGGTCCCATCCCTGGGTTAGGGAGATCCCCTGGAGGAGGGAATGGCACTCCTCCAGTCCATACGGTCACAGAGGATCAGACTGAAACGACTTAGCCCACACACCCACACACATACATGGGTCTGCACCTCAGGGAACAGGGCAGACCAGAAAATCTCATCCACATCTAGAGCGGGTAAAACTTCCCAGGGAAAGGTAGACAATGGGAGTGAGAAAGGGTCTAGGACAGAACTATGCTTAGTGGCCCAGTCGTGTCCCTTGCGACCCCGTGGACTGTAGCCCTCCCCTCTGTCCCTGGGGATTCTCCAGGCAAGAATACTGGAGTGGGTTGCCATGCCCTCCTGCAGAAGGACAGAACCATACAGAACTACTTAAGGACAGGGAAGGTGAATAGGTGTTCACAAGGAGACTAAGAAGTAGCAAGAGACATACAGTTGCAAAGAAGGCAAAATTTATTGGACATTACCTAATAATGAAATGGTGCCAGCACCATATGAACTGGTTTTTCATGAATTGCCTCAGTGTTCTTCACAACCAAACCTCTGCTTGTGCAAATAAGTGCCATAATTTTATATCAAAATGGGAACCAACAGAAGGACATCAAAGAGATTAGGATATCAGATAGCCAAGAGCCAGGGAGTGGTCAATAGAGTCAAGAGTAAAGAGGACAGCGAAATAAAGAACACAGTGGGAAATNCTTAAAGAAAAGATCTTTCTTCCATTCTGTAAACATCTTTACATGAAAGCAGGAACTGAAGTGAAAATCGCCCAGTCATGTCCGACTCTTTTCCACCCCATGGACTATACAGTCCATGGAATTCTCCAGGCCAGAATACTGGAGTGGGTAGCTGTTCCCTTCTCCAGGGAATCTTCCCAACCCAGGGATTGAACCCAGGTCTCCTGCGTTGTGGGAGGATTCTTTACCAGCTGAGCCACCAGGGAAGCCCAAGAATACTGGAATGGGTAGCTGTTCCCTTCTCCAGGGAATCTTCCCAACCCAGGGATTGAACCCAGGTCTCCTGCATTGCGGGAGGATTCTTTACCAGCTGAGCCACCAGGGAAGCCCCATGTGAAAGCAGACTTTTAAACAGGCTGCTTATTATGGGAAAAGATGGTAATTTCTATAATTTTAAAACCTGTTTTTATTGCTTAAATTGTAAATAAACTTCTATATTATTTACATATAATTTTCTTTTTAGAAAAATCAGTCTCTAAGCCTGGCTGCTCATTAGAATTCTCTAGTGATTTTTTAAAAGGAAATTCCCAGTTCCACCCAAAACCTAACTGAAATATCCGAAGTCTGAAAATACTTATATTAGAAGAAACATCCAGGTGATTCTCATGTGTATTGAATTTTGAGCACCAATGATTTGAATCGAAGGCATTAAAAAAGTTTAATGGATTGCTTAATGGATAAAGTTGGTGAAGTTTACCAAATATTAATATAATGCGGGAGACACAGCTGGAAAATAGGTGGATAAGCTTAGAGTCAGAACATCCTATGACTGAGCATCTAGTTTTTGTAATATGGCAGGAAGAAGTACAGTTGGGATGTGACTAAACCACCAGGATCTAGAAAAGAAGAGAGAAGCATTAGCGTCTAAGTGGGTGATTATCTGGGACAACCATCTGTGCAGGCATTGGTGGATTCTCAGGCCAAATGTAAAGGATGCTGACGTCCTGTGATTGAAGTGGTCTGGTGTCTGGTCTCAATGGGGTGAAACACATGTGAAATACAGAGTCAAGGCTAATCAGTAAAAGTAACTCCTTGATTGGATATCTAAGAAGTAGCATATTCCTGATTATTAGCTTTATGAATCTATAGTAATCATATGAATTTAAGAATGTAAGAATTGATTGAAATAAAGACTAAAAATTGTATGAATTTATGTGATATTCAGTAGTAAAATCAATAGATGTTGTTGACTTGAGAAAAAGAATGAAGGAAGAATGAAGGATTATACCTAGTTTCTGGTTTTGGAGAAGTTGAATGAATGGTGGTGCGATTTATCATGACAAGAGTCGTGAAAGAACTAGCAGGTTTGGGGAGTAGACGGCAAAACGTTACTTCAGTGTTTTTGAATTTGAGGTCTGTGAGGATCTCAATGGGAGAGTGCAGTATGTAGGTGAATATTTGGTGCTGAGTGCTTCCTAGGTAGCACTAACGGTGAAGAACTCAGCTGCCAGCACAGGAGACGTAACACACACGGGTCCCATCCCTGGGTTAGGGAGATCCCCTGGAGGAGGGAATGGCACTCCTCCAGTCCATACGGTCACAGAGGATCAGACTGAAACGACTTAGCCCACACACCCACACACATACATGGGTCTGCACCTCAGGGAACAGGGCAGACCAGAAAATCTCATCCACATCTAGAGCGGGTAAAACTTCCCAGGGAAAGGTAGACAATGGGAGTGAGAAAGGGTCTAGGACAGAACTATGCTTAGTGGCCCAGTCGTGTCCCTTGCGACCCCGTGGACTGTAGCCCTCCCCTCTGTCCCTGGGGATTCTCCAGGCAAGAATACTGGAGTGGGTTGCCATGCCCTCCTGCAGAAGGACAGAACCATACAGAACTACTTAAGGACAGGGAAGGTGAATAGGTGTTCACAAGGAGACTAAGAAGTAGCAAGAGACATACAGTTGCAAAGAAGGCAAAATTTATTGGACATTACCTAATAATGAAATGGTGCCAGCACCATATGAACTGGTTTTTCATGAATTGCCTCAGTGTTCTTCACAACCAAACCTCTGCTTGTGCAAATAAGTGCCATAATTTTATATCAAAATGGGAACCAACAGAAGGACATCAAAGAGATTAGGATATCAGATAGCCAAGAGCCAGGGAGTGGTCAATAGAGTCAAGAGTAAAGAGGACAGTGAAATAAAGAACACAGTGGGAAATAAAGAACACACTAGTTCATTGGGATACATTGTCTGCCAATAGCTTACTAAAGCTTTTTGCTTATGTGTTTACCAACATTGACAATGACAGAGCTCTAAAGTTTTAAAGTATTGATAACAAAGTAGGTTGAAAAATAAAACAAAGTTTTAGTCCAAAATCTATAAAGATAAACCCTGATAATGATCAAAAAATATATATTTTAGAATAAACTAGATGAGATGTGTGGGATCCTTATAAAGAAAAGTATATATTTATATTCGAAGATGAAAAAAATAGAATATATGGTTTTGACTAAGCTTTCTTCTAAACGAAGCCTCAAATATTGTAAAGATAGTTAAAAGCATGTACTCTGGAGCCATTCTGCCCATTTGCTAGCTAATAAGTTACTCAACCTACCTTTGCCTCATTTTTTCCCATTTGTAAAATAGTAATAATAATAGTGCCTGTTGAATATTGTGGCTTATTACTTAGCTATTGCCAAACAATACTGCTTAACAAACTACTCCAAAACTCAATGATTAAAAGCAACAATAATTTAGTCTTATAATCTGTGCATCTATTGGACGAGCTTTGCTCTGAGTATTTCCTGGCCCTCCTGGTTCAGTGGGATAGACACATATTCTTCTTATGGCCATGACTGGAGCACAAGAGAGCAAGCCAAGTTGGGCAAGCATATTTCTATACTCAGCCTACTCACCAATGCAAATCTTATCACCAAGTCCAGAGTCAATCCTAATCCTAATCCCAGGATTAGGCCATGACAAAGCTGTGGATGATATAGGAAGAGTTAAAGAACTTGGCCCCCCCCAAAAAAAAAGAAATGGGGCCAATGATTAAATAGATCAAAGTTATTCTGAGAATTAAATGAGTTAATATTTGAAAAGCACATAGAACAATATGACAATTGTAAGCATTTTAATATTTGTTTTAATTTGCTCTTACTATGATAATTATTCCTAAATTATAAATTATTTCTAAATTTAATGTCATTCAATCAAAACCTCAACATGAGGTAATCTCAAAACTAAGAGTAATGGGAAGACCCAGCCTAACCAGATAATAGAACATATTAATATACAATAATAATTAAATGCTGATTAATGAAAGCAAGGAGAGGCCAAAAAAGGATACATATATGAAAATAAACTTTTCAAAATGGAAGAAAGGATTAAGCACAGAGAGATAAACATACTTGGATAATTATGTAACCATAGTAAAAAAAAAAAAAAGAATAATTAGCACACACCAAGGGAAAAACACATGCAGTTGAAGTTGGAGAGCTTAAAAATTTAAGTGAAAGAAACTCCAACAGAAAATTTAATTGACTATATATCAGATATATGGGGAAACTATTCAATTTTTTGTATTTAATTGATACAAAAATTTCAGTGGTAAATGATTATGAAATACTTTTAATAGAGTATTAAATCAGAAGTTTTAATAGAGGTGCCAAGATTCAAGCTGTGATTTTCCAAAGAGGTATGCCAGAACAAGATACCAGTTCTCAAAGGAGATTATTAAAAACCAGTTTGGCAACTCTGAAAATTCTTACCCATGCGAAGGCAATAAAGGTTAGAGTGTATGGAGACTGAAGAGGATTTGTGAAGACAGATTTTCATAAAGTAGTTGGCGTGCCCTGAAAACACCTAACCTGCCTACATGGTTCTAAGGTGGGACATACTGGCTCTGAGGCTCTGTGGTGTGCTATTTAGATGATGCTTCAGGAAGCATCGGGACTGGCTGTCGATGAATAGCAAAGGAAGAGAAAACTCTGGCCAATTCTCCCAGAGATTGTTGGGGCAAAGGATGCTTGAGAGTTCCCTGGGAACCAGATGTGGGCTACCTGTGAAAAGAAGCAGGCCTGGAATTATCTCAGTTGTGTCCAGAAAGGTCTCCTGCAGGCTCAGGCAGAGCACCATAAAGAGAATCAAACGGTAGCTGTCCATTCTGAGAGGGTGCCTCTTTAGAACAGACCTCTTTAGAATAGATGCCTGATCCCATGTCGAGAGAAATGCAGAGAAGACACTGTAGGGGGTCCATATGAGGAAAAGTCACCCTGAACACCTGTTAGGCCTAGATGCAGCACAGGGTTCATTCTAGAACTTACCTGACTCCCTTCTCTGTTCTCCCTTCCTGCAGACTGATCCTAGAGGAGTAGAATTGGAAGTTAGCAAGCGAGGGTGGGAGATGTGGACAGACTAGGCAGGGAACAGAGAACTAGAAAACACTCTAGGTTTCCAGACTGAAGTAATGCTGAGCTGGGAGAGGGACAAAATATTAGTTATATGATGAAGTTCAGAGTTTTCCTAATTATATGGTTGAGCATCCTGATTCTGAATTAAGATCAGCTTCCCAGGTGGCTCAGATGGCAAAGTGTCTGCCTGCAATGCTGGAGACCTGGGTTGGGAAGATCCCCTGCAGAAGGAAATGGCAACCCAATCCAGTACCTTTGCCTGGAAAATCTCATGGACAGAGGAGTCTGGTAGGCTACAGTCCATGGGGTCACAAAGAGCTGGACACGACTGAGCGACTTCACTCACTTTTGTGATATACAGTGACCACAAGATTATTTGTTATTTGGGAGTGAGGAAATCTGTGTGCAAGAGACATCAGGCTCACAGAATTAAAAAAAAAACAAAAACACTTAGAAATAAAAACAAAGTCATAAGAACTTTGTTACACTTGTTCAATGTAACATATATAAATTTTAACTGTATTAAAATTAGTTACTAAAGCCAAACCTTGAAATGAAGATAAACTGGTAAAATATTTCTAGTATGATAGTAAGAAATGAGGCTTCCCAGGTGGCTCATGTGGTAAAGAATCTGCCTGCCAATGCAGGCTTGAGCCTCAGAAGACACAGGTTTGATCCCTGGGTTGAAAAGATCCCCTGGAGAAGGAAATGGCAACCCATTTCAGTATGCTTGCCTGGATAATCCCATGGACAAAGGAGCCTGGTGGGCTACAGTCTATGGGGTTGCAAAGAGTCAGACACGACTGAAGTGACTGAGCATGATAGTAAGAAAAGAGATCATATGTCTTTCATATAAAGAGTTAATTTGAATTTAGAAGAAAAATATCTTGACCACCAGTAATAAGTATGTAAGAATTTGGGCAAACAATTAATGCAAGTAGAAATGGATCCAAAAAATGTAAAATTAATTATCTTTTTTGCAATGAAGGAAATATAAAGTAAAGCAAATTATTATACATTTTCATACCTATTAGTAAAAAGAATCACATATGATATGTAATATTAATTAAGATTGGAGTGGAATAGGTACTCTGCTGAGAGCATTGGTTTAATATATCCCTAAAAAACAGTATGAATAGATACTGCAATACTGTATCACAAGCCACACAAATATCACAACCCATTAGATCAGTAATAGCATTCTTTGACATTTATCTTAAGAAAATAATTCAGTAGAATAAAAAAAGGTTTACTGATGAAAGGATCAGTAAGTAAGTAAGTGTTAGTCACTCAGTCGTGCCTGAATCTGTGACCCAATGGACTGCAGCCCACCAGGCTCCTCCGTCCTCAGTCCATGAGATTTTCCAGGCAAGGATACTGGAGAGGATTGCCATTTCCTTCTCCAGGGGATCTTCCCAACCCAGGGATCGAACCCGGGTCTCCTGCACTGGAAGGCAGATTCTTTACCGACTGACCTAAGCCCACTTCCCTTGTGATGAAAGAGTCCTGCGACCACTATTTATAATACTAAGGATGCAGAGAGAAGGGAAGCCTCAGAGTTCTGAATCAGATGGGGTTTCACGTTCAATTTCTTCCGTCTCTCTGTGATTAAGGGCAATTCACTTAACTTTTCTGAGCTTCAGTGACATCAAGTAAAAATTAAGAGTAAGAAGAATTCTAGCCCTAAAATAATATCCCATGTTTCATTTTTATATTCCTTTTCTCTCTCCTTAATAAACATATAGGATTTCTAGGCCTTCGTCTGTTAGAACCAGCTAAATTGATGAAGTCAAAAAGATTTCGAAACAGAACCTGAAGAGCAGAATTTGTCTTTCCAAAATTCTACATCATCTTCTCACAGTGAATTTATATACAGCTATTCATTGTAGGTTTTCATATCTTATGTCATTAAAATATATCCTCAACATTTGTAAATATGTTACTTCTTTCCTTACTTGAAAAATAGATTCCTTACTTGAAGGCTAGATTCAAGTTCTAGATCTGCTACCCACCATGGCACAAGCTCTCAATTTTTTCAGCAGTCAAGAAGGAAAAGAATAACTTCCCATCTACTTGCACATGGCTTCCCAGGTGGCGCAGTGGTAAAGAATCCGCCTGCCGGGGAAGGAGACTTGGGTTGGAAAGGTCCCCTGGAGGAGGAAATGGACATCTGCTACAGTATTTTGCCTGAGAATTCCCATGGACAGAGGAGCCTGGCAGACTACAGTCCACAGACTCACAAAAGAGTCCGAAACGACAGAGCTACTGAGCACCCACACATATACTTATACAGTGTGGTTCTAAAAACAAAATTGAGATGATAAAACATAAGAGTGTTTTAAAAGCTTCAGGCACCATACAGGTCCTTCACCTCGCCCCAGTTTTCTTTACTCTTCTGACTTTAGAAATACCCTTTGCCTCTGGAGACTCCTGAAAAAGGAATGACTCAGTATTCATCTGGAAAAAGTGGGTAGAACCTAAGTCTAAGGGAGTGGTTGTGGAACAAGCTGGTTAACTATCCATGTACAAGTAAGAGTAGGTATGGATACTAAGAAAGCCACAACCTGCCAAGATCAACCCGTAGTGAAAGATCATCATGAAATCACAGCCTTCTAGCATAAGGTAAACATCCTGGCTAGGCCCACCCCTAACATTACACAGCTGGTCTCAAGACTGAAACTGGATACCTATGTGTCATATCTGAATGTTACGTCATGCTGTGCTGTGTGCTCAGTTCAGTTCAGTTCAGTCCCTCAGTTATGTCCGACTCTTTGTGACCCCATGAATTACAGCATGCCAGGCCTCCCTGTCCATCACCAACTCCTGGAGTTCACTCAGACTCATGTGCATCAAGTTGGTGATGCCATCCAGCCATCTCATCCTCTGTCGTCCCCTTCTGCTCCTGTCCCCAATCCCTCCCAGCATCAGGGTCTTTTCCAATAAGTCAACTCTTCACATGAGGTGGCCAAAGTATTGGAGTTTCAGCCTCAGCATCAGTCCTTCCAATGAACACCCAGGACTGATCTCCTTTAGGATGGACTGGTTGGATCTCCTTGCAGTCCAAGGGACTCTCAAGAGTCTTCTCCAACACCACAGTTCAAAAGCATCAATTCTTCAGCNGGGTCTTTTCCAATAAGTCAACTCTTCACATGAGGTGGCCAAAGTATTGGAGTTTCAGCCTCAGCATCAGTCCTTCCAATGAACACCCAGGACTGATCTCCTTTAGCATGGACTGGTTGGATCTCCTTGCAGTCCAAGGGACTCTCAAGAGTCTTCTCCAACACCACAGTTCAAAAGCATCAATTCTTCAGCACTCAGCTTTCTTCACAGTCCAACTCTCACATCCATACATGACCACAGGAAAAACCATAGCCTTGTTAGATGGACCTTTGTTGGCAAAGTAATACCTCTGCTTTTCAATATACTATCTAGGTTGGTAATAACTCTTCTTCCAAGGAGTAAGCATCTTTTAATTTCATGGCTACAATCACCATCTGCAGTGATTTTGGAGCTCCCAAAATAAAATTTGACACTGTGTCCACTATTTCCCCATCTATTTCCCACGAACTGATGGGACCAGATGCCATGATCTTCGTTTTCTGAATGTTGAGCTTTAAGCCAATGTTTTCACTCTCCTCTTTCAATTTCATCAAAAAGCTCTTGAGTTCTTCTTCACTTTCTGCCATAAGGGTGGTGTCATCTGCATATCTGAGGTTATTGATATTTCTCCCGGCAATCTTGATTCCAGCTTGTGCTTCCTCCAGCCTAGCGTTTGTCATGATGTACTCTGCATATAAGTTAAATAAGCAGGGAGACAATATACAGCCTTGATGTACTCCTTTTCCTATTTGGAACCGGTCTGTTGTTCCATGTCCAGTTCTAGCTGTGTGCTCAGTCGTGTCCAACTCTGTGCGACCCCATGGACTGTAGCCTACCAGGCTCTTCTGTCCATGGGATTCTCCAGGCAAGAATACTGGAGTGGGTGGCCATTTCCTTCTCCATATGTCATGCTAATAGACTGTTAAATAAAATAGCTTCTATTCTCCTCTATACAATGAATTCCTTTGGTTTGAAATCTCTGACTTCTTCAGTTTAGCTGGTGTCTAACTTGCTTGTGCCCTAGAAATCCTGCATTCTCTTATTATAGGAAGAACAAGAGAATGTACCTGGGAAACAGAGATATCATTTGACTCCCTTTTTTTTTGGCCATGCCACAAGGCATGTAGGATCTTAGTTCCCCAACCAGGTATGGAACCCTTCCCTCTGCATTGGAAGCACAATGTCTTAACCACTGGGCCACCAGGGAAGTCTCAAAGATATCACTTGAGAGCTGGAATGTATATTTACCTTCAGAATGATCTGGAAGCCTATTTAGAATTCCTGAACTTGTCAGAGTTCCCTGTCATTAGTTAGTGGTTCGGGGGTCCCAAGTCCATGTTCATGCTTTTCTCTTTTTTGTCCCAGCTCCTGCACCAAAAGGCCTTAGATACTTGCTGTGCAGACCCTCCAGACCACACAGGACCAAACTGTATCCTGCTAAACTGTCTTATTTCCACCTCGATCCAGGGAGCATACTCTTGATGTGCCCACCCTCAGGATAACAGATCTGTAGAGGGAAATTTGCATGGAATTTTGTGGTCCTGTATATTCCACATGTGATCTAAAAGAGGGTATGTGGACTCTGAGTAGATTTCCTGCCTTCTGGGAAGGAACAGAACTGGAAGAGAGCCAGAGAGCAGGTCCTTTACAGGGTGGGACCTGGGGTGGGTGCNCCAGGGAGCATACTCTTGATGTGCCCACCCTCAGGATAACAGATCTGTAGAGGGAAATTTGCATGGAATTTTGTGGTCCTGTATATTCCACATGTGATCTAAAAGAGGGTATGTGGACTCTGAGTAGATTTCCTGCCTTCTGGGAAGGAACAGAACTGGAAGAGAGCCAGAGAGCAGGTCCTTTACAGGGTGGGACCTGGGGTGGGTGCCCCTCTTGCTAGGTCTATACTACTGTTTCTGGCTTTTTAATTTATCAGCCTCTTCAACTGCCCAATCTCTTTCCTGCCTCCACGATAACCGCCGTCAGGCTTAGTTTCACTTTAGGTCCCCTAATAACCTGCCTCTTGAGAAATCTGTATGCAGGTC
>SJYX01016128.1:0-38326 GCA_006410675.1 Oreotragus oreotragus
TGAACATCAGGAAGTTCACGGTTCATGTATTGCTGAAGCCTGGCTTGGAGAATTTTGAGCATTACTTTACTAGCGTGTGAGATGAGTGCAATTGTGCGGTAGTTTGAGCATTCTTTGGCATTGCCTTTCTTTGGGATTGGAATGAAAACTGTCTTTTTCCAGTCCTGTGGCCACTGCTGAGTTTTCCAAATTTGCTGGCATATCAAGAGTACCTGCCTATTAATCTGATATGCCACTGCTGATGTTGACCTTGATCATATGGGTAAGGTAGAACTTATCAGTTTCCTGCACTGTGAGGTTCTTCTTTCTTCCTCCCTTTCATGCTTCCCTCCTGGAGATAAATTACTACATGTGACCTACACTTCAAGAGTAGGGAGTTATGCTCTGCTTCCTAGAGGAAGGAGTCCTAGGTAGTTATTTGGAATTCTTTTGCACTGAAAGTGTGTCTCCTTTCTTTCATTTACTTATTTATTCTATTTATTTATTTGTATCTTAGGTGCTCATGGATTCTTATTTCTTTAATTTTTTTTGGCTATGCCTCGAGGCATGTGGGATCTCATTTCCCCAGCCAGGAATCAAACCCACACACCCTACATGGGAAGCGCAGTGTCTTAACCACTGGACTGCCGGGGAAGTCCCTTGGATTCTTATTTTATTCTTTAGGCTATAAGCTAATATGACTTTATTTATGTTATTGCTCAGATTGTTCCTGCTTCAGCTACTGGCAGCTCTTTTAGATGTCTCCTCATCCCACCCCACCATGGTGGGGTTTTTCTTTGAGTGCGTTCTTACCTTCTGTCACTACAAGAGGCTGCCCCTCATCTTGTGCATTTCCTCTCCCAGTCCTACAATCAGCCAATTCGGCAAGGAGCCCTGGTAACTTTTTTTGAAGAATAGTTAGGAATCAAGATCTGGGCACTAGGTGTGCTTGTTGCTACTGAGATGTTGCTTCTAGGCTGACACAGCATGAAGTGCTTTTTTCCCTTCCAACTTTAAAATATTTTTTCACATCTGCAGAAAGCCTGAAATAGTACAAAAAACAATTTTGTATGCTTCACCTCGATCCTTTTTTCCCCCTGAACCATTTGAAAATAAGTTGTAAACATAATGACATTTCATTGCTAGCTCCTTAGTCATGAAAATCAAGTGTCTCAAAACATTGACAAATGGCCCCTGGTGTCACAGTCACCTCTAGCTGAGAATCGTTGGTCTAGACACTTTTATCGGGTCTACTAGGTGATATTGTGTGCTTATTAATGTATCATATCAGGAGACACATGGTGTTAGGTTATATGGAACCAATGATGGTGGTGTTTAGTGCGACAGCTTGGTTAAGTTGGTAACCAGCAACTCTCTCTATTGTGAGTAACTAGTAGCTATGGACGTACTTTGAATCTGTGTGATTATTCTGTTCCAGAACAGTTTTCCACCTAATAACTTCAGCATCCACTGATGGCTCTCCCTTGAGTCAGTACAGCATGGGGTATAAAATGATAATTTTCTCACTACTCTCTCGCATATATAGCAGGTGAAAATTTACCGTAAAGAAGAGCTTTCGGCTTGATTCAGTTTTTGTCCTCGCCTCTTCATGGCTGTTTTTAAAATACCATTCGTGATGGATGGATTTGTCTTTATTTACTTTTGGCTGTGCTGGGTCTTCGTTGCTGCTCGAGCGTTGCTCTAGCTGTGGTGCGTGGGCTTCTCATGGCAGTGGCTCCTCTTGTGGAGCACAGGCTCTAGGCGCGTGGACGTCAGCGCAGGCTCAGTACTCGTGGTGTACAGGCTTAGTTGCTCCGCAGCACGTGGGGTCTTCCTGGACCAGGGATTGAACCTCATGTCTCCTGCATCGGCAGGCAGATTCTTTACCACTGAGCCACTAGCGAAGCCCCTGGGTTTTTACTAATTGAATTGTAATTCTTTATCATCACTTTTTTTTATGTTCAAATTGTCCCAAATTGCCCAGTGGGAGCCCATTCACACCAATTACTGTGTCATTTGTATGAATATGTAACCCACTTACATGGTTCAAATCAAGAGCATGTAAAAAGGTACACTTAGAGAAGTCTCCGGGGAAGGCAATGGCACCCCACCCCAGTACTCTTGCCTGGAAAATCCAATGGACGGAGTAGCCTGGTGGGCTGCAGTCCATGGGGTCGCTAACAGTCGGACAGACTGAGCGATTTCACTTTCACTTTTCTCTTTCATGCATTGGAGAAGGAAATGGCAACCCACTCCAGTATTCTTGCCTGGAGAATCCCAGGGACGGGGGAGCCTGGTGGGCTGCCGTCTGTGGGGTCACACAGAGTCGGACATGACTGAAGTGACTCAGCAGTAGCAGCAGCAGAGAAGTCTTGCTCCCAGTCCCTTTACCCTTCTCTCTATGGGCAAGCATTTTCATGGCTTCTCAGGTGGTGCAATAGTAGAGAATCTGCCTGCTAATGCAGGAGGTGCAAGAGGCACAGTTGGATGCCTGAGTCAGGAAGATCCCCTGGTGTGGGAAATGGCAATCCAGTGCAGTATTCTTGCCTGGAAAATTCCATGGACAGAGGAGCCTGGTGGGCTACCATCATGGAATCACAAAGAATTGGACATGACTGAACATACACACACACAAGCATTTTCATTACTTTCTGATTTATCTTTTCTGTGTTTCTTCTCTTAAACTAAGTAAAAAATGTATATACACACACAAATATCTTATTTAACCATCTTTTCTTACCAAAAAGATGGCATGCTATGTATGTTCTTTTGTACTTTGCCTTCCACTTAACAATATATCATAAAATCACTATCAGTTCATAGAGATGTTTGCCTTTTTATGGTTGCATAAAAGAGTATATGTCATTTAGTTGATTCAGTGTCCGTTAGTTCATTCAGTTTCCATTAGTATGTGTCCTTTAGTTGATTCAATGAATTTCTTCCACAAAAAGGCATTTATGCCATTTAAAATAGTTTATAAAATGTTTATACCACAAATATAGGCTTCCCTGGTGGCTCAAATGGTAAAGAATTTGCCTGCAATGCAGGAGACTCAGGTTTGATGCTTGGGTCAGGAAGATCCCCTGGAGAAAGGAATGGCAACCCACTCTGGTATTCTTGCCTGGAGAATTCTATTGACAGAGGAGCTTGGTGGGCTACAATTCATGGGGTCACAGAGAATCAGGTACTACTGAGTGACTAACACTAACTATACCACAAATAATACCACAGTGAATAGCATTGTGAATATGCTGTTTTGAGTTTGTGGATGCATATCCTCAGGACAGATTACTAGAAGCAGTGTCATGGGGTCAAGGGATTAATTCATATGTGATTATGTTATGTACTGCCAGCTGTCCTTCAACAGTAGTTGTACCACCACTCACAAGTAAGACTACTTTCTTACAGCCTTGCATGTACAGCGTGTTATCAGCTTTTGAAATCTTGCCATTCTGATAGGTGAAAAATAGTATGTTACAGTAGTTTTAATTTGCATTTCCCACATAATGGCCAAAGAATCTTTTCTTATGCTTAAGGGCCATTTGTTTCATGTGATTTTTAAAACCTGTCTCTCTCTCTCCATAATTTTCTGGCTCCTGTTACTTCATACCTGGAATTCTGAAATAGTCATCTAGCTGGTTTCTCTGCCTACAGCCTCCCTGTCAGCTATCCTGAACATATTAATAATTATCATAGTTACAAAATTAATCTTCTTAAAACACCTCTTTAAAAAGCATTTTTTCCCCCTGTGAGAACCTTCAAATTATTCTCTTTTAGCCACAGGATACTTTTCAACTTATGAGTCCGGAATTCAAGTTACGGTTTCCATCCACTTCTCTAAACTTCTCTTTGCTCATTCCCCTATATTTCTAGCCTTATGTTCCTTCTGCAAAATTAGTACACTCAGTGTCTAATCCACAGCAGAAACTCTCCCCTCCAAACCTCTTTTCTTGCAACTGTCTAGTTCTAAAGCCCCTCCAGGCGCAACCTTGTTCTTTTATCCATCTTAATTCCATGGAAACTCTTAAGACTTCTGTCAGGTCCCATTTTCTTGGAAGCCTTCCTTAATCACTTGAGTGCCTGGGAGTTTCCTGCTTTGCTAAATTCATATATTTATCCCCTTAATTGGCACTTAGTTTAAGTAGTCTTTTTTTCTTTTTGCAGTTACTGAAAAAATTTCAAATTCATGTATATTTCCCCCCAAGAGTAGGAACTACCACTATTTTAGTAAGCAGATATTAATCAGTTTTCTTCATCCATTTCTGAGCCAAGATAAAGGCACATTAACCTCTATTTTACTGGTAAGATAAGGAAGTAAAGAGATCTTATACAATTTGATTAAAATCAATCATTAAGTCAGTGGTGATGTAGGTATGGGCCCCAAATCTTAGGTTATAGTCAAGTGTCAAGTATAAACATGATTCTATTTGCTCATCCTCTCAATTAATGAAGAGACATAATGTAGGACACTTATGTAGATTTATCTTATTTAAAATTTCCGTTTAAGGTATTGGTTAGAAAGACAAAGAATTTGGCATTAAATCTTCTTAGAATAAAATGGTATTATGTAAAATGCTGTTTTCAGCCTGAAGAAAGGCCCATAAACACAATTTGACTAGAGAAAATATATCTAAATCCCTTTGTGTTCTGAGCCATGCATCTCTGTTTTGAATTTGGGAAACTCTCAAGGGTTTGCACATTTATTGTGCTTTTATTATACCTTAGACATGCTGCTGGTTCTAGTGGGAGCAGAGTATATAAGTCACAGAGTTTGTTTGCAAGTCTTGAGAGTTTACTCTCTAAGCAGAAAGATATGTACACACCAAATATTACACAAATCATCAGTAAAAGGTATAATCATTGGCCTGCAAACAAGGAGAGACAAGAAAAAAGAATTCAAAGAAATAAGATGATTGATTTCAGCTAAGGCAGTCCCAGAATAAACAAGGTCCAACATTTAGAGATTTTATAAATCAAGAGAAATTTTCAACTTAGAAATTAGCAGATTGCTCTGCGTCACTCTGTGCCTCCCTCTCCTGTAATCCTACTGCACAGTGTAGCTCTGTCTACTCTGGCAGATTGACCTGTAAATTGGCACACATGGTTCCAGGTGTGCCACTTATAACAGCCAGAGGGGTCCTTACAGCAGAATCTCCGTCATATGGCCTTTGAATTCCCTCTGCCACGGCCAACACTCTGCACACAGTAGACGATTAAAGTTTCTTAAAGGAGTGAATGTAGTCTTTTAACAGCACTTTGTAAAGTGAATCAAGCTATCTAGTGTATCTCTTTTTTTTTTCAGATTGATTCTTTTGGACTTTGAGTCTCTAGATGGCTGGGGTCTTCTATGGAATTTGTTTCCCAGGGAAGATGGCTCAGTTTCATCTTTAACTGAGTCAGCTAGGGGAGGGGTGGTACAATGCACAGTTGTCACTGTTCCCACCCCCATGCCAGGATTCTCACTGATCCTAAATAAGTCCACACACATTCATCCATCCCTTTAAACTTTTAAGAGTCAAAATCATAGGTTTGAGATTTTACACACATGCACATGCATGTACAGACACAAACATACGTGCACACACAGGTACACACCCCTCTATCCATGATGCATAAAGATGTTAGCATGGACACACAGTACACGATAGCAAAGGTGTAAAAAGAGACCACAAAATTTAGCTGGGAAAATGAGCAATGAGCTGGGAATGGGCAAGTATGGTCCGAAATGGGCGAAAAAGTGAAAGTAAGACTGTCAAAACATTTATCCAAAATTTAGCTGGGAAAATGAGCAAATGAGCTGGGAATGGGCAAGTATGGTCCGAAATGGGCAAAAAAGTGAAATTAAGATTGTCAAAACATTTATCCAGAATTTAGCTGGGAAAATGAGCAAATGAGCTGGGAATGGGCAAGTATGGTCCGAAACGGGCAAAAAAGTGAAATTAAGATTGTCAAAACATTTATCCAGAATTTAGCTGGGAAAATGAGCAAATGAGCTGGGAATGGGCAAGTATGGTCCGAAACGGGCAAAAAAGTGAAATTAAGATTGTCAAAACATTTATCCAAAATTTAGCTGGGAAAATGAGCAAATGAGCTGGGAATGGGCAAGTATGGTCCGAAATGGGCAAAAAAGTGAAATTAAGATTGTCAAAACATTTATCCTTACCCCCTGCAAGAAAGACCACCTCTTGTCTCTTCGTAAGAAACACTGGGAATTGCTCATCTTTTAGATTTTAATACTTTCATTACTTAGTTTAGATCTGTTTTTGCTTTCTAAAAAATTAGTATTTTCTCTTTAAACCTCTTGACTGTAAATGCTGCTTCCTTCTTCGTGATTGTCCTTTCCTAAAGTTGAGCTTCATGAAGACAAGTGACCTATCCATTGCCTCAAAAGGGAGTATCTCTCCCGGTAACCACATTTGTGTCAGAGTTAGCCTACGTACTGGATATTGATGATGACAACACTGACAAGAGTCCCTGTTGAAGGAATGACAAGAGAGGATGTGTGAAGGACACAGTTGTTTCAACTCTAAGCAAAAGGGAAGATGACATACCTAAGCTGCATCCCAGACACCCTTCTTCACAAGACACACATTCTTCATAGTCTGGATCTTGGATTTCACCTACACAATATAAAGAGAAATAAAGCACAATTTCACTTTACTTTCACTGAACGGAAACACAAATAATTGCTATAAAAAGATGTTGGTGTGTAGCTTATTTTCAAGCAAATTGTAGAGCAGTTATGAAACCCCAAACCATGCTTTGGAGATAAGTATGCCACCCACATTTTTTATCTCCTTCTATTAATTTAATAAATACTTAGTAGATTGGATTAGCTTGATCGGCTATAAGTAGAACAGAGTTAGACTGTATGCCATGCAACTAGTTTTGAAGTCAAGTTGATGTGCTGTATCTATTAAAGAAGTTCTGTTTTGAAAATGTGGTTGGGTATATAAAATGATGAAGCTCTGTCTCCTTATGTCTGTTGTCGTAAAAACTTTTAAAAAAGTTTTAAATTCTATACTACCTTAGTAGGACTTCCCAGATGACACTAGTGGTAAAGAACCGCCTTGCAATGCAGTAGACTTAAAAGACGCAGGTTTGATTTCTGGGTTGGGAAGATCCGCTGGAGGAGAGCATGGCAGCCCACTCCAGTATTCTTGCTTGGAAAATGCCCTGAACAGAGGAGCCTGGTGGGGTGCAGTCCATAGGGTCACAAAGAGTTGGACATGACTGAAGTGACTTAGCACACACACACAACCTTAGTAAGCGTTAGGAAGAAAAAAGAAAGAGGTCTTCATTATTCTAGAAATGTGCTAAAGCTCCTTCAGTACCAGACCAGGCATAATTCTTATACCAGAGAAAGTCTGCAGCATTTTACATGAACAAGAGCAAAATCTATATGTATTGTTTTTTAATTCCCTTCTTGCAGTGTAAGTAGGAGTTGAACAATAACAGTAACACATATATTCCCACAACATTTTTATATTTCCATGTCATTTTAAGTAGGCTGACTCTCACTGGCTCCTGCCAGCAAGCAAGCACAGAGCATGCTATGCTCTCCTTCTCACAAATGAAGGAACCAAGGCATGGAGAAATTAGATTGATTTTGCCCAGGGTCTCATAACTAGTGATTGGGAAGGAGAAAATTGTTGGCCAGGACATTTGAATTCTAATCTGATTTTCTCTCCATTTTACCTTTCCCATAAACCCTCCGCTGGAGTTCACCTTCTATGTATGTGATTAGCTGCATTCCTTAGTCCTTGGATTGTGTCTAAGCAAACGCTTGGGGAAAGAGAGCAGGGTAGGTATCACTGTCCCCACTTGCGGTGTAGAGTCGTGGGAAATCATCCAGGTGCGACCATTGCACCAGGTATACATTCAAGTCTCTGGGGCACCCAGGGTACAGCCTCTTTTGTCTGTAGTGGCTCCAAGGCAGCTTTACCTTGTCCACACTCTAACTTCTGGCAGGTGTGGTTGGAGGGCACCATGAGGTAGCCGCGCGCACATCGCGTGCAGACGTGTGTGCTGTGACAGAGCTCACAGTTGTCTGGGCAGGGCTGGCAGGTGCGGCCCTCGTCAGGGTAGGAGCCTGGGGGGCAGCTCTCTCGACACTCCCCCCAGTACAGGAAGCGCTCTCGGCCACGCTGATCTAAAGAGAAAGGAGCAAAATGAAAAGAGGAAAAGTGAACAAAAGTAGCTATGAAGAGAACAACAGCTGAAGACATTTTGTTTAAAAGATGTGACCAAGTGCTTTTACTCCCAGAAGATCAAGGAGATAAGAATGGATTGAATGAAAAATGCAGTCTCTTTGAACTTTTAGTTGAAAAGATTTCCTTGAACTCCTTTTGGTGTCAGTGGAAGCTCTCAGAGTTGGTGACTATAAAGATCCCATGAGAATAAACAAGTGCTTGATGCATTTCTATGATAGTGCAATCTTTTAGAATGATTTTGAATTCTGTTATCAAAATCACGTGCTTATCTTAATTGTCTAAGGACTGAATTTTTGCACAACTACCAACTCCTGTATTGACAGCCTACTGAAGCTCTCAACCAAACAGCCCTCTTTGACTCCTTTGCATGAATTCCTGGAAGTCCTGTCAACATAGGACTCTACAAGGAAAGAATCACCAGTACTCCCGGTATGAGACTGGGAATTTGCTCCTGTGGAGAATCCAATGTTGCCACTGGGGAAATGGATGCAAACTATCATAATCGGTGCAAAAGGATTCTAATCAGTTCTAATCACACACTTAAATACACAAGATTAATGTAGATGCACCTGAAAGCCTCTACCCCACCCCCACTGATCCCCTGGAGTTTTCACTAGTGCTGCGTGTGCCCAGGACATCTGTCTTCTGTGAATCAGGTCTCCCATGTGCTTCTACTTTAGAAAATATCTGTGTTCCCTAAAACAACTGAGTCTAGAGGTCACTCATCATGTGATTTACCACATGAAGATCCTGAACCATTGACCTTCGAGAAGCAAGGCTGCCAGATTTCTAAAGATAGTGCTGACCTCATGTTACAAGCAAAATCCAAAAGTCAGAATAGTACTAAATTGAACCACATAAATTTGCCAACAATCACCTGTGTTTTTTTTACCTGTAAACTAGGCACTTTAAAAAGGTTTAACCTACTTTTCTTATTTAATTAAAGTCCTATTTGAAATACAATTTAAAAACCACACCCTTGAATTATGAACTCTGAAGCGCCCTTTTTTTCTGATAGCAGTTTCATGCCAGAAGTTTGCTGGTCCTTACAGAACAAGGTATATAAAGAGAGCCTCCAAAGAGGTGGTTAAAAAAGAAAAGTGTTTGCACTTTCCAAGTTAGACCTGGAAGAACATTATCCTCTAAAGGAAAGGAGTGTTTGGGAGAATGCAACGTGCATTTGGTGATTCTACAGCTATAGATCAAGGTTTGGAGCACAGAATCCTAATCTGGTGGGACCTGGAATCTCAAGAGACCACACAAAGGTCAACTTTACAAGCTGTGTTCTTTTCAGTCCACCATGACTCATTGAGGAAAGATCCTGCTTTAGAGAGTGCCAGCCTTCCCACACATAGGTAGTAAGATGTGAAGGCTAGCAGTGACAAGCCCACCCTATCCTCCACCCTCCTGTCCATCCCCTGCACCTTCCCTTGATGTCAACTCAGGATCCAGAGGCTTGGGGACAGCTTGGCATATGGTTATGAGTTTTAAATATATACTTATTGAATGATTGAATGAGTGAATTCATATTTTTCAACATTCCTGTTTTTCAAACATATCCAACTGGATCAACAATCTTAAAAATGAATGATGATGATTTGAGATATTAGAAGAAATGTTATTCAATTCCATTTTGATTGTTCAGATATGGCTTTGTTATTTGAACCCCTTTGGGTATTATAATTTGGGCTTAAAGGACAGAGATTTAAAGGGTCTTGTTTAAAATACATGGACTGTGCAAAAGGAAGTCACTTAGGCAGCTTCAAAATGGCAGGCTTTCCCCACCTGCTTGGGTCAGGATTATGCCAAGATTTGATCATATTTCTAATAGCTTGACAGCATGGCAGCTCACTTAGCTTTGGGTGATAATTTGGATACCTCAGTGATTTGCATATCATACATAAAATTTTGGCTACTTGCCCAGAGTCTCAGAATTTAAGTTCCTGTAATGATATGTAGGAGAAGCTGGTTCTGATAGTAGAAGGGCTGATATTTTTGTTAGGTGCCAAAACCTTTCATGTCAGCAGTGTGAGACGAAAGTTAAAAAGCAAAAAACTCCCAGAGAGGTTCAGGTTGGCTTTCATTTATACTGAAGAGTAATTAATTGTTTTCAGAGTATTTCTTGGCAGCTGATTTTGTTAGAAGGGAGGGTGGACCAACGTGAAGTCATTGGATGTTTGCCAGAGGAAAAGAAGGTCGAAGATGCAGGCAAGATGGGAACAGGATTGCTGGGAAGGAAGAAGGAAAGCCTGGGGACTCTGAAAATAAACTTTATAAAGTTTACTTCAACATTTTGCTTACTGCTGCTACTGTATAATTGGTAGAATTTAGCTTCGGGTTCAGTTTGGTAGAGGATAAACTGGGGTGAGAGTCTAGAGTGAATTTTCACTGATAGAGCTAGCCTTCTGCCTTTCCAAAAGGATTCAGACCTAACTTTAACAAAGTTACAGTTAACCAAGAGGTGAAGTTTCTACAAAGAGTTGGGAGAGGCTTATGTGTGTGGATGGGGCTCCTTAGCCAGAGGAATTTCAGCCTTTGAATAAAGCCTCTTGATACAGAACTGCATCCATTCCATCATCTGTCTTCTGTAGCACTGAATCATGGGTTAGCTGCCCTAATACATGGTCTTGGGATATAGCACTCTTAACAGGCAGAAAACCCTGCTAATCAGAACCTGGCCAACCATTCCCTCTTCAGGAAGCCTCTTTTGCTCACTACAGCTGAAAGTAGTACATGTGGTAGGGTTACTGCCATTCATTCAGTCTTTAATATCTTCTCATTTTATAATACATGAGGACAAACTTGTTTTTTAGATTGTTAACTTGAAAGTGAGTGTCATGCTATCATTTACTGTATCTTCCACGGCACCTATGTAGAGTAACTTATACACAGGAGTGGCAGAATACATTTTAAAAATTTTTATTGAAGTCTAGTTGATTTAAATGTTTGGTTTATTGCATGCACTTTTGAGCCTGACAGTTCTTCAGTCCTCAGAAACTTTTCTGATGAGATCAGTGGTGATATTAACAAATGTAAAAAAAAAAAAAAAGTTGTGTTTAATTTCTGCTGTACAGAAAACTAACTCAGCTAGAGACTGAAATGCCCATAGAAATAAGTGGGTACAAACAATAATAGTAATAGTAGTAGTAATAATAGTCATTATTAATATTTTTTGTGTGCTTCCTGCACAGTTCACCTTGTTCTAAGTGCTATATTATTTTATCTCATTTCATTTTCGTAATAATCCTAAAGGAGGCACCATCTTACAGGTGAGGAAGGAAAGAGACCAAGCAGGGTAGAGGTAAAATTGGACAGATATACTTTGTTTAAACACAAATCATTTTAATTTACACAAAGATATGTGTTCTCCCTCATTTTTCTGCAAATGCATGAAACTATTTGATTTATTCTTCATTTTTCTTTGTTTTATGACAAGCAAGAATAAAGCTAAATAATTATTTCCCACCAGTAAAACCATGTAGATGTCATGATGGTGGTAACTGACAGCCTCAGGATCAGTGAGACAGCTGGGAGGGGTGGGGACTATGGCAAATGGAGATCAGCCTGGAGGTCTCTAGTCAGTCATTTGCCAAATCTTCCAGGTTTTCAAGAGAAAAAAATTTTTCATTTCCCAATTTCATTCAAATTTTTTAAGTGCAGGGCAATTAAATATAAATCAGTCCCTGAACCTATTTGCAGGACACTGGTGGAGACACAGACATAGAGAAGAGACTTATGGATATGGGGAGTGGGAGGAAGGAGAGAGTGGAATGTATGGAGAGAGTAACATGGAAACATATTTATTACCGTATGTAAAATAGATAGCCAGTGGGAATTTGTTGTATGACTCGGGGAACTCAAACCAGAGCTCTGTAACAACCTAGGATGGGGAAGAAGTTGGGAGGCAGGTTCCAGGAGGGAGGGGTCATAGATATACCTATGGCTGATTTACATTGATGTTTCACAGAAACCAACACAATATTGTAAAGCAATTATCCTTCAATTAAAGACGAGTAAATTTTTTTTTTTTTTTTGCCTTTTTTTAAATTTTTTTATTTTTTTTTATTTTTATTTTTTTAATCAGTCCCTCATGAAGTCAAATTTGGGGACAGGCATATGTAGGGACGGAGAAGGCACTGGCAACCCACTCCAGTACTCTTGCCTGGCAAATCCCATGGATGGAGGAGCCTGGTAGGCTGCAGTCCATGGGGTTGCTAGGAGTCAGACACAACTGAGTGACTTCACTTTCACTTTTCACTTTCATGCACTGGAGAATGAAATGGTAACCAACTTCAGTGTTCTTGCCTGGAGAATCCCAGGGATAGGGGAGCCTGGTGGGCTGCTGTCTCTGGGGTCGCACAGAGTCGGACACGACTGAAGCGACTTACCAGCAGCAGTAGGGAGACTAGAGAACAGTCAAGGGTCAAACTGCAGAGGACCAGAGAGATCATAGAATATAATTTATTGACACCAGAAACTTTAGAATTGTTAAGGTCTGGGACAGTAAAGGTCATATTTGTGTTTGGAAAAGATTACCCTGCCATCCCACAGGGCTCTGACAGCTTCTAAATGGCGTCACTCAGGGCTGAGGGGACCGTGACACAGCCTCTCTTAGGCTGTTTCTCCTGAAGACTGAATGTGTCTGTCTTAATTTCCTAGCTTTTCACTTTCACTTCAGTGAAGCTTAGCTTTGCTGTCTAGCTCATGCCTGTCATCATGTTTGCATGCCCTTACTTTCTCCTTCTCTGGAAAAACATCTCTTAGCTTCTCTCTCACCTCCTCAAGGGAAGTAGGTCTGTGTCTCTAGCAGTGTGAACTTATGTTCTGACAATAAGCAGAAAATTCAAGGTTGTACATATTCTTTAATGAACAGCTGTCCAGTCTCACCCGCCTCTTCCCCAGAGATGGGGCTTCTGAGTCAAACAAAGTAATGTCCAGTGGGAGAGCAAGTTGAAGTAAGGGGAAGAAATGAGCAACCAGACTCCCTCACCTACTCCACAGGAGGTGCAATTGGAAGGCTCATCTCCTTGGCATTCTTGGCAGGTGAAGTGACATGGATGACATTGGTTCCTGAATTCAAATTTGCCCAAGGAACAGTTCAAAACGCAGCGGCCATCATCAAAAATCCTAGAGGCAAGCAGACTTTTAGTTCGTAAGGGTGGCTTTGTGGATGGCATTAAGTATTAGAACATGTGGTGTTTGTATTTTGCTGCACAGACTTGGTTTCATTGTTCCAGAAACAAGGGTGATGCCTGGGACTGATCATCTTGAACATGGGGAGCATTAGTCACTTACCCATCCTTGGCCAAAGATTTGGACCCAACAGCAGGCATGCCAGGACCTGGCTGTGGATATAATCTTGATTTTGTTTCAAACAAATTAACCAGTGCCCTGGGGATTAAACCCTCAATGTAGGCTCCAGCCAAACCCAGTCAACACTGAGATTGGGGTCTTTGAACTTTCAAGGCACTTTAGTGGTCTTTGAATCCAGAGGCTTTGGAGAAAGTATCTTTTTTTAGTTATCAGCGTGCCCACACTTTGCAAGGAAATGTCAAGTCCAAGGGCCCTTGAAGAAGCACTATCCTATAGTTTAGGTGCTACTTATAAACTTGACCTACACATATGGCAAGTAGTCAATGAACTCTGATTTTGAGTGTCATTTTTGCAAGTGTTTCCTGGTGTATAGGCTACCACAGTGTCTATTTTCTGACCATGTTTGCCATCACCTATAAGGGCACCACAGATGAGTTAGCATGTGGGCTTCTAAAACCTTTGGTTCTATACACATGCAATATATATATCATAATGTCATGGTTACTATTTTCAAAGTTTTCTTTCTTCTTTCCCTTGCAAAGTAATCCCATGTGATGAAGTAAATTGTATCCAAGAATTTTGCTCAGAAAAAAAAAAACCACGTCTAACATTTTGCTCAGAAAAAAAAACACAATGGCTAAGTGCAAGTCAGATGAGTAATGTGGATGGATGAAGTGAGCTGGGGAGCTCCAACCCCAGAGTTTCGGATTCAGTCGTTCCTCGGGGGAGGGTGCCAAGAATCTGCATTTTTGACAGGTTCTTGGGTCGTGTTCATGGTGCTGGTCTAGGGAATTTACTTTGAAAACTTCTCAGCGGTGGTCTAGGTTACTGTGGAACTTGCTAAATGACCCCTACCTAAGTCATACAGGTGGTGCAAACCAATGTCTCAGAGATCTTCCTTAGAGCAGTAGTTACTGTGTCCGTCACGAAGGTGCTCCCCGGAGGGCGTGATGCGCGTATCCACCTCCGGGAGAGCTGAGGCCTGTGCCCCCCGGAGGGCGTGATGCTCGTATCCACCTCCGGGAGAGCTGAGGCCTGCAGACACTGGTAGGGGTTCTTCCTCTCTCCACCCAGAACGATGTCACAGCTGGGTCCTGGGGTGGCATTGGTTTGTCAAGCTTCTTCTGTTTCCATAGCTAGAATCAGCCCTACGTGGAGGACTGGCATTTCAATCCTGGGTTTGAAGGAAACTGGGATGGGGACAAGGCATCCTGAGTATGTGTTGCTTGCAGCCTTCTACGTCATCCCTGAAAGTCTGTGTCATTTGCATCTGCTTGGAAACAGAATGGAATTCAGGCCAACCACAAAGAAGGCTGCCTTGTTCTTGGATCCTCAGCCCCTCAGGTTCTGGTCACCCTACCCAGCACAGTGGCGTGAATAATACTTTTGGCCCACTGCAGTGTGTGGAGTCCAGCCCTAAAAAAGACATGCACACACATCTGGCTGTCCATGTCAGAACAGATCTCCTGTGCCACGACCTGTAAGGGGAAGACTGTGCTCTTAGGCCAGACATTCAGCTCATGGCACTAATGCTAGCTGGGAAATCCTGACCCCACCCTGGCTCTGGTGTTTGAGCTAGAGGATTTGTCAAGGAATAATTTGGATGTGGCCAAAAAAAAAAAAAAAAAGTTAAAAAAAAAAGAAACATGAAAAAAACCTCCCTTTATGAAAAAACTGTGTAAAAGCTTTGTGAGGTTTTTAAACAAGGGAACTACTTTGTTCTTCACTAAGAAGGAGAATGGGGCATGTTTATTTGTGAAGGTTCATTTTCTGCTAAATTGAGAAAAAGATGGAAAGTACATCATCATTTCACTCTTTGTGGGAAGAGAGGACAGATTGGTTCTGGGGGCAATTATTTCTCTTGAGAGAGTGATCTAACACTGCCAATGGCTGGAACCTTTTAAAACCATTCAGAAACTTGAGTGGGTGTGGCACTGAAGTAAAGGGTGTAGTGGTGCCGTGCTTATGTAGGGAAGGGCAGTCTATATTTACCTGACAGCCTGAGTTTAAGACAGTACTAAGCAAATAACTGTCTTAAGCCACCTCCCTCTATCCCTGCCTTGAAGAAAGCACAAGTGACATACTCAGTTTTTGTAAGAACATAAATCTTTATAAAGATTGAATGATAAGGAAACTAGTTGTGCTTGAGTGAAGGACTGAATCACATCATCTCCTGCAAACTGCCCCCACCCCAACTTCCTTAAGAAAAGTTGTTAAGGGACTTGAAGAAAAGTACCATCTCAAGTGACACAGATTCCCACAGATACCAACAGATCTTCCCTAGTGGAGGAAAAGAGATCATCTTAGTCTGGGCTTCATGGGGCTGATGAAAATTTTCTTTAAAGCCAACTCCAGCCATCTCTGGGACACCAGTCATCCAGTTTGTGGATTTCTGAGACACCCAAGCAAGCTCATCTGTACTGGGGAAGCCCTACTGTCCCCAGGTCACACGTGCTCTTGGCCTTTTCATTAGCAGTGAACCATTCTGAGTCCAACAGGCCTCATGGAAAGGAAGAAGGTGGTAAAACCAAATGCTTGAAGAGCTGCCGGAGGTGAAGTTCTCAACATTGGCACTAAATTTTCCAGACACCCCAGTGTGCGTGTGTATGTGTGTGCACGAGAGAGAGAGAGAGGTGAACTGAAACAGAAAAGATGCAAGTTAGGGTAGGCTGGACCTCCGTGTTGACTGTTGGTTTGCCTAACTAAAACCATCACAAGAATATTTACTGTAATTTCTTGGTAGTGTTGTAAGAGGAGGAAATTTGACAAAAGGTTTTTTCCCCCCTGATTTCTGGAAACAGATCAAATAAAACGTTTGAGGGTGGGTCAGAAAACTTTTACATGTTTTTAATTAGTTCATGGACTCTGCCATTCCTTCAGGACTGGGTTGGGAAATTATCTTGGGCAGCGAGGACCATGATATTATAGAACGATTGAATTGGCCAGAGAGTTCATTCGGATATTTCCTTAAGACGTTATGGAAAAACCCAAACAAACATTTTGGCCAACCTGATACATGTTATATAGCAGTGACAAAGATTGTACCCCAAGTTACTAATTATCTCAAAGGAGCAAAATAAACCCAAAGGTTTGTAGAAAATGTAATGGCAACCCAGTCCAGTATTCTTGCCTGGGAAATCCCATGGACAGAGGATCCTGGTGGGCTGTATATGGTCCATGGGGTCACAAAAGTCGGACTCAACAAGTGACTACACCACCACCACCACCAAAGGGAAAACTAGAAGATAAAGAAGGGGCTTTTCAATTTCCTGGAAAACAACTGCAGAGTTAAATTATTTAAAAAAATTTTATTATGGAAAAACTTAAACATGTAAAATAAACAAGACATAACAGAAACCGCCCCTCACCCAGATTCTTTCAGCTTCAACAATTATCAGCGCGTGAGCAACCTTATTTCATCTACATTCCCACTGATTTCTTCTCTCTCATATTAAGAAAACTTCTAAGTTAACATTTCTTTCCCAGATAAAAACTCCTTTAGGGATGACCTTTATTCTGTCAGTACTAGAGATCCTCCAAAAGCATGAGAATAGGAAGAAACTCAGAGGGCCCAATAGTCCTGTTTGTCCGTTTGCCCCACCTTACTGCTACCCCATGTCCATTTCCTGCCATTCTCTGACCTGCTGTCCCCTGCTAGTGCCCACTGCTGCTGCTGCTGCTGCTGAGTCACTCCAGTCGTGTCCGACTCTGTGTGACCCCATAGACGGCAGCCCACCAGGCTCCCCCGTCCCTGGGATTCTCCAGGCAAGAACACTGGAGTGGGTTGCCATTTCCTTCTCCAATGCATGAAAGAGAAAAGTGAAAGTGAAGTCACTCAGTCTGTCCGACTGTTAACGACCCCATGGACTGCAGCCCACCGGGCTACTCCGTCCATTGGATTTTCCAGGCAGGAGTACTGGGGTGGGGTGCCGTTGCCTTCCCCGAGTGGCCACTAGAGACTGCATTCCTAAGCTCACTTTCCTCACTTGCAAGTGGTGTTTCCCTTTGGGATTCAGATGCTTCAGACAAGGAAAGGAAACACCAGCAGGAGATCTGAGGAAGGGAGGAAAGAGGTTGTGGCAATTATGCCTTCTGGAGCCACAGCTCAGGTTCCTCCCTGCATGTTTCTGGAGTGGTTATGTCCCCTCCAGCAACAGTTTCCATCAAGCCTCTTTTTCTTCTAAGGCTGCAGGTTTTGCTTCAGGCCTAGGGTATGAAAGCTGTCCCAGTGTTCTGGTCCCTGAGTGCCTCAGCCCTTGACTTTGACCCACCATCCCCAAGTCACCTATTAAAAAAAATTTTCATGGACCTTGCACCTAACTCAAAACTGGACATAAAGCAGATGCTGAAGATTGCCTTGAATAGACCTGATTCCAGTCAAGGAAATACTTTGGAGAACACCTAAAGAAAATAGCTTGCTGCCCTTTTGAGAACAAACAAGTCAATGACTCTATCTTTCAAAATAGTTTCTGAGATCTACACACTTGCTTTTCTATCTTCAAAAGTTAAACCATGGGCTGCTGAAGCCAGACTATCCAAATGGCCCAGGAGACCTCTGATCTTCTTGTACCAATGAGCTTAGATTTTTTTAAATGGCCATTGATGGTATTTGAACTTTTTCTCACTTCTGGTGAGCCTGGGACAGTCATGACTTCTGCAGTGTACACTGGATGATGGTAGCTGCCTTATTAAACAAATACTAACAAGTTCCCTTGGTTCAAAGATGTTCAAACATGGTGTAGGGTTTGATTTTGATATGGCAAGGACTTAAAGGAGAAACAGAGAAACAGAATGTATTTTCAAAATGGTGTCTGTGTCTAATAATGTGCCTCAAAGCTGACTTAACACAAATTCAAGAGGCATAGGTTTCTTAAAGAGACACTTAGAAAATGTTATCACAGCATTAAGAATTCCTAGTAAGACACTTCTTTTGTTTCCTTCTTTTCCTCCTTCCCTCCTTTATTTCCTCCTTTTCTTTCTTTTCCTCCCTCCCTTCCTCCTCCTTTCCCTTTCTCCTTCCCTCCCTCCCTCCATCCCTCCCTCTTTCTTTTCTTCTTTCCGAGGGAGCTATTTGGAGAGCCAAGCTCATGATGTTAGTTATATACCTTATCAGGTTTGGTAAAACTTATATTTATTGATTTATTACTGTGTGCTGATCACTAGAGAATAAAGAGACAAATACACAACAGTTCCTGCTCAGGGGTTTAGAGTCCAGACAAAGAATTAGATGAAATAACTCTTGTGCATGGCAGAGGGGATGTCCATGCTAGAGATTTACTTGTCACTGGAGCAGCCTCATTATACTGATCTTGGGAGAGACCCTGCTTCCTTTGCATTTATCAGAGCAGTGATGAGACCAACAAATATTACATACTAGAATTTATTAATAGAGGAGTATTGACTAAAAAATACAGTGTGCTACCAACTCTCTTCACTAGAGATTCTCAATGATTAGCAAAGATGCTTGTCCCATTCAGAGATTTGCTATTTCCTCATTCGTTCAGTTACCAAACATTGACTGAGTGCCTACTAGTTTCTTAGTACTGTGATAGATAATGGAGATACAAAGATGAGTATTTTAAGGGGCTTACAGTCTAACAAATAGATTTGTGAATCAGTGTTTTAAAATGTCACAAGTGCAGTTATGGAAGTTTGTACAGAGTATAGGGGACATAAAGGTGAGGTTTAATTCTATTGGAAAGAGGTAACAAATGCTTTAATAGAACAGTTCACCCTTGAATTGACTCTAGAAATGTGAGTAGATATTTTATCAGCAGATGGAGATGATGGTTGAAGGATGGGTGTGCAGAAAGGGATGAGATTCTAGGCGTCAAAGCCACCACCACCTTCATTGATGGGAAGGCTTATCTAGCGTCCAGGGAACCTATTCTTATGGTGGTTGTGGGGTACCATGGTAAGAGGATGCAGCAGAAGGGAGCTGTGGCCAGACCACGGTGGTTTTCTATGTCAGGGGAAGGAAGCTGATTCTTGTTTTGTATGCCCAAGGGGTGCCTCCAGGTGGGAAGTGCCTCTTCTCTCCACCCTGCCTCTCATGAGCTTGCAACCCCAGGAGATACTGAGGAGGGTCACCCACCTTGTGACAGGGCAGCCTGTGCAGTCTTCCTGAGTTGGTCCTCGGCACTGGGCACATGAGGCTTCGCAGATCTGGCAGTGGCCGTGCTCATCGATGTATTCTCCTGGGGAACAAAATCTAGTTGTTTATCTTATTTCTACATGAGAGCAGCCAGATCCCTCTGTGGCTGTGGAAAAAACAGTGGAGATAATTCAGAGAGAAGAGGCCTGGAATGGCTCAGCAACCAGTCCTGAACCCTGACCTTGTGTTGCTGCTGTTCAGTCGCTCAGTCCTGTCCGACTCTTGGCAGCCTTGTGGACTGCAGCACGCCAGGCTTCCCTGTCCTTCACTATCTCCCTGAGTTTGCTCACGCTCATGTCCGTTGAGTCAGTGATGCCATCCAACCATCTCATCCTCTGTCGTCCCCTTTTCCTCCTGCCTNGCTCAGTCCTGTCCGACTCTTGGCAGCCTTGTGGACTGCAGCACGCCAGGCTTCCCTGTCCTTCACTATCTCCCTGAGTTTGCTCACGCTCATGTCCGTTGAGTCAGTGATGCCATCCAACCATCTCATCCTCTGTCGTCCCCTTTTCCTCCTGCCTTCTATCTTTCCCAGTATCAGAGGCTTTCCCAGTGAGTCAGCTCTTTGCATCAGGTGGCCAAAGTGTTGGAACTTCAACTTCAGCACCAGTTCTTCCAATGAATATTCAGAGTTGATTTCCTTTATAGTTACAACTATTACTTTCCCAAGGGTCCCGGAAGTTAGAACGTCAGAAAGTTACGAGGCAGTGACATAATTCTGAATCTAGTCAACACGTATATAAGTAGAAAGAGGCTGGAGTGGGGTGTCCCACAGGACCCCCTTACTGAGTTCCTACTAACTTTCCTGTTAAAACCTGAGGGCTCCTGGCCCACAGAGACCCCAGGTATAATCCTGGTTGACTTCAAGCCACAGTCATGACCTGCCCAGATCTTGTCCCACTGCTGCAGGGTGAGGGGTTGACTGTGATTACTAGTCAGAAATGCCAATTGAATCTTGGCTGACATTGGACAGATGTGAGTTGCATCTCACCCTGAGAGAGTAGCAATAAGGAGATAGCCAGAGAAGTTCATCTTTCCCAAGGAAAAACCCATATGAGGCCTTCCCACATGAACGTTCCATACAAGTTTCACAAACCTGGGGACATTTAAAAATTTTTTCACATGGCAAAGGCAGTGGAGAGAAGCCAGCCTTATTGCTGATGATAATCCAATGGGTCTCCATTCATTGAATTCAACCCTTTATTCACACTACTTTGTCATTGTCTTGGAAAAAAAAAAAAAGTGGAAAAATGTTTCAGTCAAATCTGAAGAACCACTTTGTATGATGTGGAAACTGATTAGACCCAGGAAATATAATTTCAGATTTCAGTCAACTCACAACCTTCACTTGCCCCCCTACCTCACCTCAGCCCTGTAAGCCTGTTGAATGTTGTCAGTTTGAGATCCAGCCAGCCAGAAGAGGGATGGGGCAAGACTTGCCCCTGGGTAAGTCAAATGGTCGAACTCAGTCTCCAAGGTTCACGGCCTGATTTATTGTAGTTGCCTTGCAAAAAGCCCTGGAAACTTGAACTTTACTGATGAGGAGTGGCGTCAAGTCCACCTCTCCGCCTTTCCCCATAGCTTTACTGAACTAGCAGAGGTGCGTTAGGCAGACCTTACGTACATAAGTCTTCCACGTGCTAGCACCAAACCACAGAAGTGAAAATGAAGAGGCAGCTAGAATTTGCCTTTACATAGCAGAAAAAGCCTCTCACAGAGACTGAGTCTATTGGTTTTGTTAATTAATGGGGAAGAATACATACTCAGAGCAGAGCAAGAATCTAACAGTGGCCCACCCGGCATATCTTGGATTCTTTTCTTCATTGCCAGGATGCAATGTGGACCAGAAAAGTGTAATTTTTAGAATGGGACTGTGGTTCTTAGCCCAGGAGTGACTCCTAGAAGTCCTAGCCCCTAGAAGGTGAGGAACCAGGGGGGCCAAAGAATGCAGAAGTTGTTCACTGTGCTAAAAGCCCAAATCATCTAGTTGAGGCGGAACACCTCCCTTCCCCCCAGGTTCATCTCACTAAGCCAGGCACTCTGGTGTGGGCAGCCTCTGCCTCTGTAGGGAGCACCCTTTACTAATTCACGCAAAGGTGTTAGAGGACTAGGTGTACTTTTGGTAATCAGCATCCTGAGGCAGAAAAGGCTGGGATTTCTGTTTAGTAGGAGTGTTGGTTTCAAGGTGGGACTGTCTCATTACAATACAGGCATTGTACTTCTGCAGCCTTCTTTTTATTTACTCAGACTCCCCCGTTTCCCCTCTTTGTTATTGCCCTTGCTGAAATCTCTTCAATTTTTGCAGAGGGAGGCACAGTCAGTTGAGCAGTGTGATTTTCAGCCCAGGCATCAGCAGGATAAAGAGCAGGGGAGGACCCAGGGTGGACCAGGTAGGAAGAAGCAGATCATGCCTACACGGCCAATGAAAATGATCTGTCTTTACAGAGTTAGATGACAGCTATGTGTCTTTCAAAAGATGTGTGCTGAGTGAAACAGGAATGGGAGACGGTCACAGAGACTCCTAAACCCAAAGAAAGTGTATTTTGGAGAAATGTAGGATCATGGAGAACACAGCTCACTCATTCATTCATTCCATGGATATTTTTTGAACTTCTGTGTGCCAGGTACTCAGTGAGATTTAGATACACAAAATTTAAAAGGCCCTTTTCTTGGGTTTGCAAAGATTTTTGGGTAGAATGATTTGTAAAGAGATAGTTATAATACAAATGCTGGCCACATGCCTTTGACGTTTTGGACAGTCTAGGTTAAGGTCTTAAACAAAAAAGCAAGGGCATATGCTAGACTCTGCTAGACCTAGAGGCAAAGATCATCCCTTTGCCTTGGCACGCATGCCTATAGGAACTGACACAGGGATGTCTCCCAGCTCCTAGTATCCATCTACCTTAACCTCCATGATATATCAGAGGCAATGCTAGGGTAGGATTTTAAACTAAATACACCTTACTCTGCTAAATTGAAGGCTACTTAGCTGGTTCTGAGAGTTATCCCATACCTATACCCAGAATCTCCTTTGTAATTACAGGTGATGCGTGGCTAGGTCAAGCAAGGTTATCCAGTTATTGCGTGAAAATTTAAAATTCTACTCTGTTTCTGATTTGCCTCTTCTTTGGCTTCCATAAGCCAGTAGGTGGCACTGACAGCTTGGACTTGTACTTCTTGATCTGTTCACCTATTATGGCCTCTGTTGGTGTTCACAGAATGCCAACTTAGATATAATCATCACTGGGAATTGCCCCGTCTTGAGAGAGATTTCAAGTACACACACCAAACACAACCTCCTTATGCCCCACCATGAATCTAGCTTACCCGAGGTGGAGCCTGAGGCTGCTTGGTCATCTTTCTCATTCATCTGTCTAGTTCCCTCTGGCATTCCTTATTTGGACTAGGCCAACCTTTCCAAGACCCAAGTCCCACCCATTTTATCCCCACTGTTTCTCAGAATGTGACGTCACTACCTAATTTGCTGTTAAGATACTGAGTATCCTGGGCATCTTTTTTTTTCTTTTTT
This sequence comes from Oreotragus oreotragus, assembly GCA_006410675.1. NCBI lineage: Eukaryota > Metazoa > Chordata > Mammalia > Artiodactyla > Bovidae > Oreotragus > Oreotragus oreotragus. The sequence goes on from SJYX01016128.1 coordinate 23,186, forward strand.
TAATGTCAAAATTCCTGTGTTATTGACTGTTCACTTGTCCCCTGTCTTTGAGGAAGTTATTATTATTATTTTTTCCTGGCCATCGTCAACTCTCCGTCTAATGCTCTTAGGCTTTCCTCAGGGTATTTCCCCACCAGTCTTTCTTTAGTGTTTTCTTTATGCCTTCCTCCTCTGATCTGTAAAAGTTCTCCCCAACCTAAAACCAACCTTCCCAAGCATTTTTCTTCCCTAATAAGTGACTCTTCAAGCCTTTCCCCTCCTACCATTTGGAAGCTAAATGGAGAAAACTTCGTAACCCAGAAGCTTATGTAAGAGAGTCAGCGAGGGACAGCTAAACTGTTCATCTCTCTCCTGTCTGCACGCCTCTTAACTTGAGAGCAAGTTCTGGCTTTAGAACAGATGAGAAGAGAGGAACCTGCCCCATTTTTCATATTTATGTAGATGTCCGATTAGTTACATAAACTACTACCCCCAGCCCTTGGAGGCACAAAAGTTCCACTGCACATTTGAAACCAAAAAAAAAAAAAAACCAAAACCAACCCAGATTCCAACAACGTGGTTTTTTTTTTTTTTGGTTGTTGGAACAATAAATTCTTGTCATCCGTCTTCATTGCACAATGAAGCTGAATGTTTATGACAGGCGTGATATACAAAATTCTTAGGAAAAATCACTTTTAGCACAGACGTCAGGGGTCAGTATTTTTGTTCTCCACCTCATCCTGCAAGCTCTTCCTTCTGGTGTCTTCATTCATTATTATCATGTCCAAATTATCTTTCTTCTGTCATCAAAAACTTTTTCACTCTCCTCTTAGTTTCTTTCTCATCTTCTAATAATTCCAGGGACACTGAGACAGTAGGGTCTCCTGGTTGGGAATGATGTCTCTGCAGACACAGCTTAAAAATTAATACTTGTAAAAGAGGCTTAGTCTGCCCGTTCTGCCTCTTAATGACATTGCAGAATGTGTTTGTTTCAACAAGTCTAAGTTATAAATAAACTTTATGAAATCATCCAGAATAGGTGAACATTGATTACATCCTCCACAGATACTAAATTTGGTTGAGACTCACATGACAATGTTTTTTAGGCTTACATGGGCCAGAAGAGCTTCATGTCTCTTGTGGAAATGCTATGCTTTCTTTTGTACCTTGTAATATTTCTTTAATGATTAGAGCCAAATTTATTGTAATATTTAAGCAAATATATAAACTCAGTAAATCAATAAACATATAAGTAGATTATAATGTGAGTTTAAAACAACTTTTTATCAAGGGTGATTAATTAGAGAAACTCAGGAGGGACATTGGATAAGAAACGAGTCATTTGGTTTTTGATCCAGTTATTTCAGTGAGCAAACTTTAGTTCAGTCACTCAGTCATGTCCAACTCTTTGCGACCCCATGAACTACAGTACGCCAGGCCTCCCTGTCCATCACCAACTCCCGGAGTCCACCCAAACCCATGTCCATTGTGTTGGTGATGCCATCCAACCATCACATCCTCTGTTGTCCCCTTCTTATCCTGCCCCCAATCCCTCCCAGCATCAGGGTCTTTTCCAGTGAGTCAGCTCTCCGCATCAGGTGGCCAAGTATTGGAGTTTCAGCTTCAACATCAGTCCCTCCAATGAACACGCAGGACTGATCTCCTTTAGGATGGACTGGTTGGATCTCCTTGCAGTCCAAGGGACTCTCAAGAGTCTTCTCCAAAACCGCAGTTCAAAAGCATCAATTCTTCTGTGCTCAGCTTTCTTTCTTGGGGTACCTGAATTATCTGTATACCTCTGTTTAAGTGCCTTAGCACTCAGATACCAGAAACCATGGAATGTGACCTTCCTAAATGTCTCTACAATAAGAAGTGCTAATCAAATAATACTATTTCTCTGCAGGGATGTCAATAACTAGTTTTCAACTTAAGATACCACCGTGTGAAGATAGTTTTCATTGAAAAAAATCTGTATGATTGCATTTCACCAGCTTAAATAAATATGCTCAGTAATACTTTCAGCTAGTTGTAAGCTATATACTAATGAAATAGTTCAGGTTTTAAGGCCTCGTTAAGTGTGGAGTTTTATAGCAAGACTCAAAATATGAGGCCATCAACTGAGACTGTAATATCTTTACTTAAAAGTCTACACAATTATTCATCCTTAAAAAGGAAGGAAATTTCTTATACATGCTACAACATGGATGAACCTTGAAGACATATGCTAAGTGAAATAAATCAGTCACAAAAGGACAAATATCACATGATTCCATTTATATGAGGTACCTAGAGTCATCAACTTCAGAGGAACAGAAAGTAAAAGGGAAGTTGCCAGGAGCTGGGGAAATACAATGGGGGAGTTAACTGCCTAAAGGGTACAGAATTTCAGCTGGGGAATATGAAAAAGTTCTTGTGATGTATCCTTGGTGGTAAGGGTTGCACTACAGTGGGAATAGTAATTAATGCTGTAGGTCTGTACACTATTATTATTATTTTTTTACTTCAGAGGAACAGAAAGTAAAAGGGAAGTTGCCAGGAGCTGGGGAAATACAATGGGGGAGTTAACTGCCTAAAGGGTACAGAATTTCAGCTGGGGAATATGAAAAAGTTCTTGTGATGTATCCTTGGTGGTAAGGGTTGCACTACAGTGGGAATAGTAATTAATGCTGTAGGTCTGTACACTATTATTATTATTTTTTGACATTTTATTCCAGCCACTTTATTAGATAACATCCATGAACTTAGGTTTAGATAATGTTCATATTGTAATACTGTGATGAAAGATTTTAATACTAAAACAGTCAAGTTTCACATGAAGTTCTGAGGCCTTCAGAGCTAGACAGCTCATTCAAAGTAACTGCTTCCAGCCTAAGTTCTAGATCTCCTCTTTACTGCCTAAAAAAGCCAATTTAGAGTCGGTCTGTACGTTAATAATGGTTAAAAAGGTAAATTTTATTTTTAAACTTTTTATTTTGTATTGAGGCATAGCCAGTTAACAATGTTGTGATAGTTTCAGGTGAACAGTGAAGGGACTCAGCCATACAGATACATGTGTCCATTCTCCCTGAAACTTCCCTCCCGTCTAGGCTGCCACATAACGTCGAGCAGAGAGTTCCCTGTGCTATACAGTAGGTCTTTGTTGTTTATTAAAATGATAAATTTTATATTATGTACATTTTGCCACACACACGAAGTCTACACAAAGAGTTTATTTCTTAGCAGGGCAATACTTAATTTTAACCAAAATCGCAGGATTATCAGCCTGTGGAGATGCGTTTGAAAAGCACCAACCATCTTGGAGAGAGAGTTTGTTCCCTGAGTCTTGGGAGACCCCTTATACTAATGGAGGTAAGTGAGGAGGTGGAGAAAGCCTGTGACAGTGGAGGAAGCTGGCAGCTGGCACACTGTCTCCTTTCCATTAGGATATACAAAGATGGAGTGAGCATCAAGCGACTCAAAGGAGAGGGGTTTCCACAACCTGGAGGTGTCTGGGGCTCGTCCTGCCAATCATTCCCCCTTTAACTCCCCCATAGGCTTTTCCAATTGATGAAACTTATCTTTGCTGATCTCACTGCATTTTCATTCTCAGGCACCAGTGTTCTTCTGTGTGGTTTGTGCAGATGCTGTGAAAGGCTAGTCTGGCACCCACCCCCCACATATCCTGGCGCTTCTGCAGAAAGGATAGATCATAAAATATGGATCCAACCCATTGCAAATGTTTAGTTTCCCTCAACCTGCATGCTGAATGAAGAGTAAGGAATCAAGAGTTGATCCTTTGAGTTTTTCCACTGTTGTTGTTTGGACCCTGACCACAGCCTTCTTAAAAAAAATGTATCCAGTGTATGCACCCCAGTGTTCATTGCAGCACTATTTACAATAGCTAGGTCATGGAAGCAACCTAAATGTCCATCAACAGAGGAATGGATAAAGAAGATGCGGTACATACATACAATGGAATATTACTCAGCGAAAAGGAATGACAGTTGTTCTATTTGCAGAGACATGGATACTCCTAAAGACTGTCATACAGAGTGAAATCAGAAAGGAAAAAACAAGTATCAGATAATATCACTTATGTGTAGAATCTAGAAAAATGATACAGATGACCTTGTTTGTAAAGCAGAAATAGAGACACAGATGTAGAGAACAAATATCCAGATACCAAGTGGGGAAGGGGATGGATGGGATGAATTGGGAAATTGGGATTGACATATATACACTGCTTTGTATTATATAAAATAGATAACTAGTGAGAACCTAAAAAAAAGGTATCCAGTGTGAAGTCTTGGCCAACATACCTGAATAGAGTGGTGATGTAGCAATCACACAGACTCCCATTCAGTGATACCTACCATGTTAGAAAGTGTTCTAAGCCAATAATGTTTAAGCCAAACAACAGTCTGTTTTATAAATGAGAAGCTGAGGCTCAGAGAATTGGAAAATTTACATAAATTCATTCAACTAGGTCAGTCACAGTGTTGGGTTGTGACCCAGATGTGTCTGAGGCCATGCTCTTTCTGCAAGATTTCCCTGGTACAAACTCATTTCCACTTTTGGAGTTCCAAGTAGCTTTGCTGTTTATGAAGAGAAAGAACGGAGCCCATGCCTGCTCTAAACCACTCGATGAGGTAAGGGTATCAAAAAGGAATTCACTATGTAAACAAATGAACTTTGAGCAGGCATGGTGCACTAAGCACATTTACTCAGGGATTGAATATACCCTCCACGTTTATTTTCTCTGATACGATGGCCACCATTTATTAAAAGACAATTCTGTTTATTGAAGAGAGATCTTACAAACAGCTTATTCTGCCCACTAGAATAGAAGCTTTTAAGGGAAACCTCCACTTTTTTTTAATGAAGAAAATAATTGATTGGAGCTCTGCAAAGGAATTTTTCTATACTGAACTGCTGTCCAAAACCAAAATAAACTACCTCCTAAGAAATAGCTTACAATCAGAATTATAGCAACCTCTCTCTGGTCCCTCAATTTATATGAAAACTTAGTATAGATGGACTGGTTCCTGCATATCTTTTTCTCAATTAAGAGAATTTTGCATTGCCTTTATGTTAGTGAAAAATCACTCTTAAATCTTAGTTAGGGAAGCTGAAATTAAAAAGACAATGAACAGTTGATTTTAGAATCAGGCACAAGAGAACACAAGAGGCATGAGTGTGATTATTATCTGTAATTAAACAAAATAAATGTACAGAGCCTATTGTTAAATCTGTGGATGAGGAAAACTGTGAGCACTTTCCCACAAGCAGGGTTCAGTGGATAGGAACCATTTTTTTCGCCCGTTGGAGGTGTACAAACTGTTGTAATGCTATCTGCTCTCCTGTAAGTGAACCTAGACTCACTGCAGGTTCTTCTGGGCACGCCATCCTTCTCTTCCTCGGAGGTAAGGTTTTACCCCTAGTGTTCAGTGTTCCCACCATTTGTACCAGAGAGACCATTCATGGGATAAACTGTACAGATTCTGATATGTTCCTGGTAAGGGGTTATGTGAGGTTCAATACCCAGTGCTGGAAGTAAGTGACCATAATTTGGGAGAATCACCTGTTTACCTTTTCAAAAACATGGCTGATTACCTGAGGCAGGTCACGCTTGGGTGACACTTATTGAGACAATGAGTGACTTGAAAGGAAGGTTGTTGACTAGAGCTTCCTAGAAGCCAGTGAGTGATCATGGATGCTATGAGGCCTTAAGGACTGTACCATTTCCCTGCACTTCAGACCTGATAAAGATGGCAGGTGAAATTATCAGGGTTGTGGCCCACAGAGCCTTCCTGACACTTGAACTAAACAAAGGTCCTAGCCCATGAATTGGTTGAGCCCAAAGTCTTTCCCAAGGATCTTAATACAATCTAAGTGTTTTCTGTGATGGTGGGAGTCCTGAACACAAGCACAAGATGAGACTTGTTATTATCCACTTTCTTTGCTATAGTGACCCAGAGAGCCTCCCTAAATAACCACTTTTATTGGTTGTTGGTTATTTTATTGGTTAAAAAACTTGCACTTTTTTTTTTTTATTGTAAGTTGGTGCAGCCATTGTGGAAAAAACTGAAAAATAGGACTACCATATGACCCTGCAATTTCACTCCCGAGTACCTATCCAAAAAACCCCCCAAATGCCAATGTGAATAGATAATGCAGCCCACTGTTCATAGCAGCATTGTTTACAATTGCAGAGATATGGAAGTAAGCTAAGTGTCCATCAACAGATGATTGGATACCTGGTATATATGTGGGTGTGTGTATAAAACACACTACTATTCCATAAAAAAAAGAATAAAATTTTACCATTTTCAACAACTTGGGTGGACCAGGAGGTTATTATACTAAGTGAAATAAGTCAGACAGAAAGACAAGTACTGTATCCTCTCTCTTGTATGTGGAATCTAAACTAGTGAATATGACAAAAAAGAAACAGACTCATGGATACAGAGAACAAACTAGTGGTTACCAGTGGAAGCGGGAGGGGCAGTAGGTGGTGGGAGAGTGGGTGTTACAAAGTACTGGGTGCAAGAGAGGCTCAAGGATGCATTTTACACCATGCGGACCATAGCCAATATTTTGTAATAGCTGTAAATGCAAAGTCACCTTTAAAAATTATATAAAAATTAAAAAAAATTAAAAAATAAAATGAACATAAAAGCCCAAGCCCATGCTTTTAAGCCCATCAAAGCACCACTACTGTCCCTTCCCCAACCCCAGTGCCCTTGGGAAGGAACATCCTCAAATTATCCTTCTAACCTTGCTCTGCGGTAACACATCCAAAGTACTGTCTTTGTCTTTCCTCTTCCTCTCTTAATCTTTCCTCTGCCTTCTATCACTGGAGATCTCAGAGCTGCATTGTCTTGGTTATATAACAGGGATAATAATACTCCTATGAAAGGATAGATTGTGGTAAGGTGGATCAGGCTGGGTTCTGAGTAGCAAGCAACAGAAACCTAATCTGGCTGAGTTAAGCAGAAACGGGATTCATTGAACCACCTGAAGTGATGAAGAATCAGGCATGGAGGCAGAAAGAGTAATGGCCAAAGTCAAGAGCCTCTGTCAAGGGACACTCACGGATCTGTCTCTTATACACATCTAGATGTGTATAAGAGACAGCTGTGTGACCCCAGAGACGGCAGCCCACCAGGCTCCCCCATCCCTGGGACTCTCCAGGCAAGAACACTGGAGTGGGTTGCCATTTCCTTCTCCAATGCATGAAAGAGAAAAGTGAAAGTGAAGTCGCTCAGTCTGTCCGACTGTTAGCGACCCCATGGACTGCAGCCCACCAGGCTACTCCGTCCATTGGATTTTCCAGGCAAGAGTACTGGGGTGGGGTGCCACCTCCCTCCCTTAATCTTTCCTTTTGCTTCCTTAATCTTTCCTCTCTCTTACTCTTTCTTCAAGCCCTGCCCGCTAACGCTAAGTTGCAGACTAATTGCTAATTAAGAGAAAGAGAAGCTCCTGGAAAGAGAAGGAAGTAGCCTTCCAAGGCCTAGGGCTCCGTCTGCACCTGAGCTGGTAATTGGCAGCCTAGTCTTTCGTTGGGTCATCATTAACTCTCCCCATCCTCGGGCAGGGGATGCTGCCTTCTAGGAGATGGTTTGGTTTGCCTGGTGACGTGTCTGAGTGGAGCATGGCACCCAGCACGCCTCAGTCCCGTAGTGACCGGGGAAACATTTGATGAGTCAGGCTGCCATGTATTTTGTTGACAGTAACCAGATTGTGCTTTTGAAAAGACTGAGGTGTGGAAATAAGACAGGGAACCAAAGTCTGCCTTGTGCCTACAGTGGAGTGCCAGCCTAGGAGGAAGAACTGTCTTGGGTAATGCACAAGTTTCAGAGTTATCCCCACCAGCTGGGTTTGATTTTGGCTTCCTTCTCCAGCTGCCTGACATTAATCAAGTCACATATTTCCCTGACATTCCTCTTCTGTGTACTGTGTATTGTGGATAATATTTTCTTTCTCACAGAATGTGGTGGGGATCAAATGAGAAAACGGACCTGAAGGTGCCTTGCATAGTGGATAAAAGAATGGTAGCTGCAGTTATCATGTACTTTGGTGTGTTATCTCATTAAACCTCAAATTAATAAGGTGGGGTGAAGTGAAAGTGTTAGTCGCTCAGTTGTGACTGACTCTCTGCGACCCCATGGACTGTAGCCTGCCTGACTCCTCTGTCCATGGCATTCTCCAGGGAAGAGTATGGTGTAGGTAGCCACTCTTTTCTCCAGGGGATCTTCTTGACCCAGAGATTGAACTCGAGTCTGCATTGCAGGCACATTCTTTACCATGTATGAGCCAGGGCAGGAGCTATCAACTTGATTGGGAGTTTAAGCATCAAAATGTTAACTCTCTGACCATCACTCATATTTCCTGATCTCACTAGATCCCAAATTGTGCCTTCTTCACTACCCTTGAGGGGACTTGAACGTATTGCCTGCATAGGCCCCTGGCAATGAGGCAACTGAAATTAGCAACCTGTATATGGAGAACAATCCCTTCTCAAAGCGATTCAGCTGCAAGACACAACTCGCACACCTCACGTACCTCATGCAGGCAAGGCCATCTTCATACATTGTTAGCAGCCCCTTGGAGCCAGCCTCCCTCTATCAGAGCAGACAGCTTTCCCTGCATTTAGCTGTGGAAACTTCTGAGGCCGTGACTATGCCCTTCTCAGGTAGCTGAGGTAGAAGTTCGGGAAGGCACATGAGGCTTTTTCCAAGCAGAGTCTCACCGAGTCAGACACAGAGCATGGGATTCTGCGCCGCATGCTGGGGTGGGCACTGCAGTTGGACAGCCTGCTTCTCCTTTAGATGAGAGGCCCAGGACAGGCCCTAGCGTCTTTCCTTGGCTGTTATTGGGACAGATACAGTGTTCCCTCTCTGTCTCAGTGATGCTGGCACACGTAAGCAGCCGACAGTGGAAGTGGGGGCGGTGTTGTAGGTTGTGAGTGTTGTGTGCTCTGTGTGTGGCCAGGGGGATGGGTAGGGGAGTTCGCGTTGTGAGGCCAAGGGGCCTCAGACTCCCTGGGTGTCAGAGGGAAGAGTCTCAGGTGCGTCCCTGCCCACCAGCCTCCTTCTGCATGGTTTGTGTCTGGTTAGAGCTTTAGACTCTGCCCAGAGCATGGGATCCAGGAGTAGGAGCTCACTTGGCACCACGGTAGAATGCCCTAGCCTCCCTCTCCACTCTTCAGGATTCCTCTCTTTCCCATTGAGCCCCTGGATGACTGCGCTGGCCTTTCCTCACTGAGAGAGGAGCGAGGCCGGAATAGGTGAAGTGCTTATATGAGTCGGAACCAGCTGTCCTAGCTGTGAATCCCAGGGCTCTCTCCTGTGTAAACTTGCACACGTGCTGGAACTTCTCCTCCCCTGGGCCTGACCACCATTTCTCACAGCCAAGCCCACCTCAAAGCAGACCCTTAGCATCTCCCCAGGGGCCACTGCATCTTCCTGCTTTACTCACATCACTGTCCTGGCTAGGGGAGGGTCTCTTCAGCATCACTGTGGGGGAACAGACCCTATAGGGGGTCCTGGGCCCTCTGGACCAGCCCCTGCCTTCAGGTCTGCAGCCAGCAGCAGAGAGGTAGGGCTCATCATCCAGGACTCCTAGAAGCCTGGCGCTCCCTATAAACTCCCCAAGATCCCCACAGGCAGAGCTGATGAGTCAGGCTCTCCTCCCCTTCCCAAACTCCCTCTGGCGGCTGTCTGACCTGCTTTGACTCCTTTTTGCTTTCAAGGCTGCTCTTGATATTCATCTTAACCAGATTTTACACGGTGCGATGTGCCTGAGGCCCCTAGTCCTCCCAGAGCAGGAGAGGGCCGGTTCCTCTCTCTGCCGCTCACTGTTCGCCAAAATGGGCAGGGATGGGCTGTGGAAGAGCTTCCCGTGGGCTCGGGAACTTGATCGGTCTTTTGGTTATGCAATCATTGAGTGTAATTTAGGTTGTAATTTCCTAAAGATGAATTTGTAAGAGGCCAGCATTTTCTATGGGATAAATACAAGTGCTTACTACGGTAGCACGAATGATGGGCAGGCAGAACTGCTAAGCGGAGCAGAGACAAGAGAAGGATGTCATGTGTGTTTTGGGGATTAGAAGTCCAGGTCCTGGATCGGATATAAGGGGACCTTTACTGGGATAGCTGCTGGGTGCTTTCTCGATGGTTCCACATTTAATTCTCAGAGCCAACTTGTAGAGGTAAGCACTGCTCTCATTTTGAAGATGAGGAAACTGAGGCTCAGGAAATTTAATCTGTCGAAGATCACTGAATTAGTGATAATCCAAATAGCTCACACTTACTCACTGATGCCCGAATGCTTGGAATTGTCTTGAGCACTTGGCATGTATTAAATCAGTCCTTATGATAACCCCATGGGGAAAGCTGTGTACAGCTGGTATTTTGTGTTTTAAAAATGATCCTCATTTTTCTGTTGAGAAAGTTGAGGCAATGAGATATGAAGTGACCTATTACAGTCACCTAGCTGGTGGCAGAGCTGGGACTTAAATCCAAGAGGTTAGATTCCAAACTCTGCTTCTTTAATCCTGGTTTTGCAGCACTCCTTTCCCCAGAAGATAGTGGAGATGGTATTTAACCAAGGCCCTGCTCACTTCTCACGTGCCTCTTCTACAATACTGGAAATTCGAATAACTGGTGAGGTGTGTGTGTGTGTGTATGGGGACAGGTTCACAACGTGCAATCCTAGGCACCTCAGTTGTGCAGCCTGCACTGTTTTTTTTTTTAACTTATTTTTGAATTGGAGTATAATTGCTTTCCAGTATTGCGTTCGTCTCTGCTGCATGAGAGCAGGAATGAGCTACGCTGCTGCTGCTGTTAGTCGCTAAGTTGTGTGGAGTCAAGTGTTCAAAACTGAATGGTTGCCCAGGGCATCTGGTTCTCCTTGTACCCCTCCCTGAAGACAGGGCCATTTCCTGTTTAGTTTTGGGTCCTCATGGCTTTACCGCATGAGTAGAAGATAGGTCCTAGACTTGTTTTGTGTTTTGGGGGGAGAAATTCAATAAATATTTGTTTGTTGTACTGAAATCAGTGACTTGGGCCTGAAAAATATGGGGGAAACGGGGCATATTTCAGGAGGGGAACTCTTAGAAAGCAAAGGATTGGGAGACTGGATGAGGCATGATGTCTCTGTGACTCAGGAAAATGTTTGGATCGACTGAAGCAAAAACTGAGTTTGGATAGAGGATACAGACCATGGAACATCAGACAGAGGTGTATCAAATGGGTGTGGTTGGCCAAAGTGAGCTGTGGAAGATCTAGGAATAGTGTCACTGATGAGAGTAACTTTGGTGGATGATCACCCTGTTCAGGGGACACTGAACTGGGGGGCACGGTCTGAAAAGTCAGCTCTGAAGTTGCTTCAGAAGTCCTGGAATGAGGGAGTTGGAGCTATTGCAACCCAAATCATGACGATAAGGTGGTTCAAGAAAACAGGGTCACAGGCTTTCAGGGAGAGGGGGATTTTGGAGCTTATCTGCTCTCACTACTCCCCCTCCCTTAGGGATCAGGCTTAATCGTCTCAGTGGTTTCCAGTCCAGTGACTGCCCAGTGTTTGAATGAAAAGGAAAAGAGAGAGCTCATTCTCCTCCATTTATCCGGTCAGAAATGTCTTTGTAGTTAGAAAGCCAAAATGGCTTCTGAGTAAATTTCACATATCGGTTATTTCCAAAAAAGAAATAACTGCTATGAAAAAAAAAAACAACCAACATATTTATGAGAATAGTGAAAAGAATCAGATTTGAGCCCAAGACTCAGGCACATGTAGCTTTGAGTAAATCAGGTAATTAATTGCTGAGCTTTAGTTACTTCTGTGACAGCGGGGTTAAAACATATCCTGCCTGGTTCTCTGTTTTATTTGGAGGATCAAGTGATATGCCTTGTGACAATGTTTTGGAAACTTTAAAATGCCTTATAAAGAAGGGGAAGATATGATGATTAATGCTCCACAGGAGGGAATACAGTACAATTTAGTGACAGACAAAGCTGGATCCATATTCTGACTCTACCGCTTTCTAGCTGTGGGATCTGGGGCTCTACTTCTAACCTCATTTCCATAGCTGCAAAATGGAATGCAAATAGCCCTACTGTATAGAGTTGTTGTGACAACTCTTTGATAAAGGACTCAAAAGCACTTAGCACGGAGTCTGCCTGACATATAATAAGCATTGAATCAATACAATTACTGATTATTGATCAATGATGGCTCCAGCACACAGGAGATGAGCTGAGAGCAAGAAATCAAATCCATGGACTTGAACTTTAGGGATTAAATAAGTGGTGGTAGCATTGATAGGGCCTAAGAATGTGAGGGAAGCTGGTGGGGATGAACTGGCCGATGTTTTGAAAATGCACAACTCCCGGGATGGTTCTGTGTGTTTATACAGATGCCCCAGGCAGGATTTTGACAGTGGTTGTTTTCTGGGTCTGCTTAACATTGAGCATCTGTGTTCCCTATCCGACACACATATAACAAGAGTTGATGGAGTAAAATATAGTGCAGGCGTTCACAGCCCATTCTGCCAAGAGCCATGCCATAAGCAATCAGGAGGTCAGTGCATTATTACCAGATAGAGTGTCATGTTTAGATGCCAAGATATGAAAGAAATGTCATCACCTACACATTCCGGTGGAGGGGCCATCCTGTTCTTGGCCGGATGGCTGTTTGGCAGAAAAGTCAAACATCTGTAGACATTCAAATATAAAACCCATGAGGAAGGAAGGTCAGTTGTTACAAAGGGCTCTTATCATAGTGATTTCAGATGCTTACCTGTGTTTCGTGCCCATCCTATAACATGCTTTTCAATCAGTGATGAGTCTCAGGTAAGTGAACTAACATTAGTAGGTTAAAGGCACATCACACTGGCAGAGGCTATGCTTGTGGAAGGTGCAGTGAGCAGTGTCCTTATAATAAGGCTAATCAATCTGGCTAAGTGCCTGGTAAGGGGAGAGCATGAGTTTGATATTATTTGTGTTCAGGAGAGCGAGCACTTTGAAAAGTCTATGTTTCTCAAGAAAGTTTCATCAGTTAACTATCAGGCAAGCTGATATTCACCTGCTGCCGCTGCTGCTAAGTCACTTCAGTCATGTCTGACTCTTGTGTGACCCCATAGAGGGCAGCCCACCGGGCTCCCCCGTCCCTGGGATTCTCCAGGCAAGAATACTGGAGTGGGTTGCCATTTCCTTCTCCAATGCATGAAAGAGAAAAGTGAAAGTGAAGTCGCTCAGTCTGTCCGACTGTTAGCGACCCCATGGACTGCAGCCCACCAGGCTACTCCGTCCATTGGATTTTCCAGGCAAGAGTACTGGGGTGGGGTGCCATTGCCTTCCCCGGATATTCACCTAGGAGATCCCTTTTTTACAGATGAAAAAGCTGAAAATGAGAGTTACACAGTTTGCCCCAAATCACTCAATTTGCCTGTTGCATGTCCATATTCAGCTATGCTGAGGGGAAAAGAAATAATCATTTGGGAAAACTGTAGAGAGAAATAAAGGCAAAGCAATACCCAGAGATGACAGAAGCTGTACTTTTTCTTGGTTGGCAAAGGACTTGACACCAGAAGGCTGTTGATAGTGACATTCAACTTAGCTCACATATTAAAATTCTAGAGCTCCATGGGGTCACAAAGAGTTGAACACGACTCAGTGGCTAAACAACAAAAGTTGTCAAAACACTTTGGTAAATCATCTGTTTGGAGTCAGGAATGCCAAAAAGTCACCTGGTAGTAGATAGCTCTGTGGAAATGTATGCATTCATTCATTTAACATAATTTTTGATCACCTACTGCATGCCAGGCACGCTTCCACGGATTTGGGACACAGTGGTGAAATAGACACAAGTCTCTTCCCTGGTTCAAACACAGGAGGTAGAGAGGAAACCACAAGTACAATGAGCTAGTAAACTTTGTCTAATTATAAGCTAATCAATGCTGCAGGGAAAACAAGGCAAATGGGGCAAGCAAATTGGGGAGTGCTGGCAAGGGATGCAGGTTGCAAACGGAATATAATGAGATCCAGAAACAACAGCTATAGAACCCAAGATGTGAGTGTAGGCATTAAGCTGGAGTTGTTCCTAAAGTTAGTTGACAAGGTTAATTACCAACATGCAGTACAGTAATTTTGCTTCCAGTAGGCTAGACAGTTGCACTTCTGAATACACTAGCCCTATTCTATCTAGACTTGTAATATCCGTAGTTAAAAATGACTGCTTTCCTAGACATGTGGTCCCCAGGCAGATTGCCCGATGTGAGTCCAATTTTTAATGCAAAATGTCTTTCCAGCACAGAAATGTACTGCCAGTTTATTGAAGTTCGCAGAGAGAATGATACTGGTTGACAAAAGCATGCTAAGTAGGAGTGTTATGTTTCAGGAGGTGAAGTGGAAGGATGAAGCAGACAAGGACCCCACATCCAGGCAAGCAGGCATTCCCAACTCAATTCACATCACAGTTTTCATCAGCCCACTTTTCAGAGAAACCATCTGGGCTGGAAAAAAGAATGACTGCCTGAGCATTCAAAATTACTGTGAGCTACCTAAGGCACTAATAGTTAATATAGTAGATCTATCTTCTGGACATCCTCATAAAAAGAACTATAAAGAGTAGGGGGTTAAATGTGATCCAGGGGGTTTAACAGTATTTTTAAGAGAAAGTACTTTAAAAATGGAATTGACAGGGAGTCTAAGGGAGATGATGGCTCACTATATGAGGAGGCTCTAAAGTAAAATTCTTAAAGTATAAATCACAAAGGGTCTCAGTGAGCAAGAAAAGGCAGGAGGTGCTTAAAGAAACCAGTACCACCTCACAGCGAAGTCTGCCAAGTTTGATGCTTGCATGTGGAAAAGGAGGCCAGAGCATCCACGATTTCCCACTTGGAGCCCTGCTTGCTTCTGGGGGACGAGATTTGAGGGAGGGCTGCTTAGACTTTTCTTTCCGTGGCTCTCCAGAGCACCTGATGCTGCCTAGATCCTTTACAGGGCACTTGGGGCCATTCACAGCTGGGCCCTGGTCTGCACTGTTAGCTCATCTCTCTCTCTGCTCCCCAGCTTACTGAACCCAAGACTCTAGGCCAGAGAAG
This sequence comes from Oreotragus oreotragus, assembly GCA_006410675.1. NCBI lineage: Eukaryota > Metazoa > Chordata > Mammalia > Artiodactyla > Bovidae > Oreotragus > Oreotragus oreotragus. Next base: position 38,247 of record SJYX01016128.1, read on the forward strand.
CTCCTGGCACTTCCGAGCCCCTTTCTGCAACTCTGTCCTTCCACTCCTAACCTCCTGCCCAGAGGACTGACACCTCTCTC
>SJYX01016128.1:42906-57357 GCA_006410675.1 Oreotragus oreotragus
GCAGTCTTGATTCCAGCTTGTGATTCATCCAGCCTGGCATTTCTTATGATGTACTCTGCATGTAGGTTAAATAAGCAGGGTGACAATATGCAGCCTTGATGCACTCCTTTCTCAATTTTGAACCAGTCCATTGTTCCATGTCCAGTTCTAACTGTTGCTTCTTGACCTGCATACAGGTTTCTCAGAAGACAGGTGAGGTGATCTGGTATTCCCATCTCTTTAAGAATTTTCCACAGCTTGTTCTGAGCCACACAGCCAAAGGCTTTAGTGTAGTCAGTGAAGCAGAAGTTGATGTTTTTCTGGAATTCCCTTTCTTTTTCTATGATCCGACAGATGTTGGCAACTTGATGTCTGGTTCCTCTGCCTCATTGGAACCCAGCTTGCAAATCTGGAAGTTCTGTTTCTGTGCTGCTAAATTCTAGCTTGAAAGATTTGGAGCATTACCTTGCTAGCATGTGAAATGAGCACAACTGTATGGTAGCTTGAACATTCTTTGGCATTTCCCTTCCTTGGGATTAGAATGAAAACTGACCTTTTCCAGTTCCACGGCCATTGCTGAGTTCTCCAAATTTGCTGGCATATTGAGTGCAGAATGTTAACAGCATCATCTTTAGGATTTGAAATAGTTCAGCTGGAATTCCACCACCTCCACTAGCTTTGTTTGTAATGGCCCACTTGACTTCACAGTCTAGGCTGTCTGGCTGTAGCTGAGTGACCACATCATGTATCTGAGTCATTAAGATCTTTTTCATATAGTTCTTCTGTGTATTCTTGCCACCTCTTCTTAATCTCTTCTGCTTCTATTAGGCCCTTACTGTTTGTCCTTTACTGTGCCCATCCTTGCATGAAATGTTGCCTTCGTATCTCTAATTTTCTTGAAGAGATCTCTAGTCTTTTCCATTCTTTTGTTTTCCTCTATTTCTTTGCAGTGTTCATTGAGGAAGGCCTTCTTCTCTCTCCTTGCTGTTCTCTGGAGTTCTGCATTCACTTAGGTATATCTTTTCCTTTGTCCCTTGCCTTTCACTTCTCTTTTCTCAGCTGTTTGTAAAGCCTCTTCAGACAACCACTTTGCCTTCTTGCATTTCTTTTGCTTTGGGATGGTTTTAGTCACTGCCTCCTGTACAATGTTCTGAACCTCTGTCCTAATTCTTCAAGCACTCTGTCTTCCCAATTTAATCCCTTGAATCTATTCATCACCTCCACTGTTTAATCATAAGGGATTTGATTTACATCATACCCAAAAGGCCTAGTGGTTTCCCTTCCTTTCTTCAATTTAAGCCTGAATTTTTCAGTAAGGAGCTGATGATCTGAGCTGCCGTCTACTCCGGGTCCTGTTTTTGCTGACTGTGTAGAGCTTCTCCATCTTTTTCTGCAAAAAACATAACTAGTCTGATTCTGGTATTGACCATCTGGTGATGTCCATGTGTAGAGTCATCTCTTTTGTTGTTGTAAAAGGGTGTTTGCCTTGATTAGTGTGTTCTCTTGACAAAACTCTGTTAGTCTTTGCTCTGCTTCATTTGTACTCCAAGGCCAAACTTGCCTGTTACTCAGGGTATCTCTTGACTCCTACTTTTGCATCCCAATCCCCTATGATGAAAAGGACTTTTTTTTTTGGTGTTCTAGAAGGTGTTGTAGGTCAACTTCAGCTTCTTCAGCATCAGTGGTTGGGGTATAAACTTGGATTACTGTGATGTTGAATGGTTTGCCTTAGAAACGAGCCAAGATCATTCTGTCATATTCGAGATTGTACGCCAAGTACTGCACTTTGGAATCTTTTGTTGACTATGAGGGCTACTCCATTTCTCCTAAGGGATTCTTGCCCACAGTAGTAGATACAATGGTCGTCTGAATTAAATTTGCCATTCCTGTCCATTTTCATTCACTTATTCCNATTACTGTGATGTTGAATGGTTTGCCTTAGAAACGAGCCAAGATCATTCTGTCATATTCGAGATTGTACCCCAAGTACTGCACTTTGGAGTCTTTTGTTGATTATGAGGGCTACACCATTTCTTCTAAGGGATTCTTGCCCACAGTAGTAGATACAATGGTCATCTGAACTAAATTTGCCATTCCTGTCCATTTTCATTCACTTATTCCTAAGATGTCAGTGTTCAATCTTGCCATCTCCTACTTGACCACATCCAATTTACCTTGATTCATGGACCTAACATTCCCGATTCCTATGTGATGTTGTTCTTTACAGCATCAGACTTTACTTTCACCACCAGACGCAGCCACAACTGAGCACTGTTTCTACTTTGGCCCAGCACTTAATTCTTTCTGGAGTTATTAGCTGTTATGCCATCTCCTACTTGACCACATCCAATTTACCTTGATTCATGGACCTAACATTCCCGATTCCTATGTGATGTTGTTCTTTACAGCATCAGACTTTACTTTCACCACCAGACGCAGCCACAACTGAGCACTGTTTCTACTTTGGCCCAGCACTTAATTCTTTCTGGAGTTATTAGCTGTTGCCCTCTGCTCTCCCACAGTAGCATATTGGACACCTGACCTGTGAGGACTCATCTTCCAATGTCATATCTTTTTGCCTTTTCATTACTGTTCATGGGGTTCTCCAGACAAGACTACTGGAGTGAGTTGCCATTTTCCTCCTCCAATGGAACATGTTGTGTCAGAACTCTTCACTATGACCCATCTGTCTTGAGTGCCTTTGTATGGCATGGCTCATAGCTTAGAGATGCTTGGGGATTTAATAGTATAATATATAAGGTTCAACCTAGTAACTACTCAAATATGCACAAGTGGGTGGAGGTGGTAGAAGATATGCCATCTGAATAGGAGGACTTTGGAAGGCTGGGATGTGGAAAGAAGAGGAATAGATAGGGGTAGCTGTTGGAGAAAGAGCACTGGACTAGGAACAGACCTGGCTAATTACATGTCCTTGAGAGAGCAATCAGCCACTCGATTCTTCTGATTCCTCGTCTTGAAGTGGGGACAGCTGCACTGAGTTGCCAAGTGATGAACACAGAAGGCCCTAGTGCTGTGCCTGACCTAAAGTAGGTTATCAGTAAGCCGGTGACAATTTTGAACCTGTAGTAAGGGAATTCGAGAAGGATGTCTTGCACTTGCCTGTTTGCCAAAAATGTAACTGATCATGCAACTCATTTAGGAGAACAGATGTGGAAAATGGTCACAAGGACAGAGTCCTTAATCTCCGGGAGTACAAATGCTATCAAGGCAGAGCTTACTGGTGAACTGACTGGATTGTTAAAGTAGCTGTGGACAGACTTTGTTGCTACATCAACTGCTGAGATCCAGTGTTGGGAGCCTGTAAACAAATTTCCAGTTCACAGCTCAGATAGCTGAGTCTTTCAGGCTCCCTGATCAGACTGGGGATCAGAACCCTCTAGCTGCCCTCTAGTTGGCTATTTAACCTAAACTGCTGTTAACTTGCCTCATTTCTGATGATTAATGGAGAGTCAAGGACCAGCTCGGAGAAGGCAATGGCACCCCACTCCAGTACTCTTGCCTGGAAAATCCCATGGACGGAGGAGCCTGGTCGGCTGCAGTCCATGGGGTCACAAAGAGTCGGATACGACTGAGCAACTTCACTTTCACTTTTCACTTTCATGCATTGGAGAAGGAAATGACAACCCACTCCAGTGTTCTTGCTGGGAGAATCCCAGGGACGGGGGAGCGTGGTGAGCTGCCATCTATGGGGTCACACAGAGTCAAACACGACTGAAGTGACTCAGCAGCAGCAGCAGCAGCAGCAGCAANCTGTATAGAGTTGTTGTGACAACTCTTTGATAAAGGACTCAAAAGCACTTAGCACGGAGTCTGCCTGACATATAATAAGCATTGAATCAATACAATTACTGATTATTGATCAATGATGGCTCCAGCACACAGGAGATGAGCTGAGAGCAAGAAATCAAATCCATGGACTTGAACTTTAGGGATTAAATAAGTGGTGGTAGCATTGATAGGGCCTAAGAATGTGAGGGAAGCTGGTGGGGATGAACTGGCCGATGTTTTGAAAATGCACAACTCCCGGGATGGTGCTGTGTGTTTATACAGATGCCCCAGGCAGGATTTTGACAGTGGTTGTTTTCTGGGTCTGCTTAACATTGAGCATCTGTGTTCCCTATCCGACACACATATAACAAGAGTTGATGGAGTAAAATATAGTGCAGGCGTTCACAGCCCATTCTGCCAAGAGCCATGCCATAAGCAATCAGGAGCTCAGTGCATTATTACCAGATAGAGTGTCATGTTTAGATGCCAAGATATGAAAGAAATGTCATCACCTACACATTCCGGTGGAGGGGCCATCCTGTTCTTGGCCGGATGGCTGTTTGGCAGAAAAGTCAAACATCTGTAGACATTCAAATATAAAACCCATGAGGAAGGAAGGTCAGTTGTTACAAAGGGCTCTTATCATAGTGATTTCAGATGCTTACCTGTGTTTCGTGCCCATCCTATAACATGCTTTTCAATCAGTGATGAGTCTCAGGTAAGTGAACTAACATTAGTAGGTTAAAGGCACATCACACTGGCAGAGGCTATGCTTGTGGAAGGTGCAGTGAGCAGTGTCCTTATAATCAAGGCTAATCAATCTGGCTAAGTGCCTGGTAAGGGGAGAGCATGAGTTTGATATTATTTGTGTTCAGGAGAGCGAGCACTTTGAAAAGTCTATGTTTCTCAAGAAAGTTTCATCAGTTAACTATCAGGCAAGCTGATATTCACCTAGGAGATCCCTTTTTTACAGATGAAAAAGCTGAAAATGAGAGTTACACAGTTTGCCCCAAATCACTCAATTTGCCTGTTGCATGTCCATATTCAGCTATGCTGAGGGGAAAAGAAATAATCATTTGGGAAAACTGTAGAGAGAAATAAAGGCAAAGCAATACCCAGAGATGACAGAAGCTGTACTTTTTCTTGGTTGGCAAAGGACTTGACACCAGAAGGCTGTTGATAGTGACATTCAACTTAGCTCACATATTAAAATTCTAGAGCTCCATGGGGTCACAAAGAGTTGAACACGACTCAGTGGCTAAACAACAAAAGTTGTCAAAACACTTTGGTAAATCATCTGTTTGGAGTCAGGAATGCCAAAAAGTCACCTGGTAGTAGATAGCTCTGTGGAAATGTATGCATTCATTCATTTAACATAATTTTTGATCACCTACTGCATGCCAGGCACGCTTCCACGGATTTGGGACACAGTGGTGAAATAGACACAAGTCTCTTCCCTGGTTCAAACACAGGAGGTAGAGAGGAAACCACAAGTACAATGAGCTAGTAAACTTTGTCTAATTATAAGCTAATCAATGCTGCAGGGAAAACAAGGCAAATGGGGCAAGCAAATTGGGGAGTGCTGGCAAGGGATGCAGGTTGCAAACGGAATATAATGAGATCCAGAAACAACAGCTATAGAACCCAAGATGTGAGTGTAGGCATTAAGCTGGAGTTGTTCCTAAAGTTAGTTGACAAGGTTAATTACCAACATGCAGTACAGTAATTTTGCTTCCAGTAGGCTAGACAGTTGCACTTCTGAATACACTAGCCCTATTCTATCTAGACTTGTAATATCCGTAGTTAAAAATGACTGCTTTCCTAGACATGTGGTCCCCAGGCAGATTGCCCGATGTGAGTCCAATTTTTAATGCAAAATGTCTTTCCAGCACAGAAATGTACTGCCAGTTTATTGAAGTTCGCAGAGAGAATGATATTGGTTGACAAAAGCATGCTAAGTAGGAGTGTTATGTTTCAGGAGGTGAAGTGGAGGGATGAAGCAGACAAGGACCCCACATCCAGGCAAGCAGGCATTCCCAACTCAATTCACATCACAGTTTTCATCAGCCCACTTTTCAGAGAAACCATCCGGGCTGGAAAAAAGAATGACTGCCTGAGCATTCAGAATTACTGTGAGCTACCTAAGGCACTAATAGTTAATATAGTAGATCTATCTTCTGGACATCCTCATAAAAAGACCTATAAAGAGTAGGGGGTTAAATGTGATCCAGGGGGTTTAACAGTATTTTTAAGAGAAAGTACTTTAAAAATGGAATTGACAGGGAGTCTAAGGGAGATGATGGCTCACTATATGAGGAGGCTCTAAAGTAAAATTCTTAAAGTATAAATCACAAAGGGTCTCAGTGAGCAAGAAAAGGCAGGAGGTGCTTAAAGAAACCAGTACCACCTCACAGCGAAGTCTGCCAAGTTTGATGCTTGCATGTGGAAAAGGAGGCCAGAGCATCCACGATTTCCCACTTGGAGCCCTGCTTGCTTCTGGGGGACGGGATTTGAGGGAGGGCTGCTTAGACTTTTCTTTCCGTGGCTCTCCAGAGCACCTGATGCTGGCTAGATCCTTTACAGGGCACTTGGGGCCATTCACAGCTGGGCCCTGGTCTGCACTGTTAGCTCATCTCTCTCTCTGCTCCCCAGCTTACTGAACCCAAGACTCTAGGCCAGAGAAGCTCCTGGCACTTCCGAGCCCCTTTCTGCAACTCTGTCCTTCCACTCCTAACCTCCTGCCCAGAGGACTGACACCTCTCTCTACTGTATGCATGGATGGTGTTTCCTCTCTGGGTTTCTTCCTTCCTAATCTATGTTGCTAGGTCAGCTTACTTTCTCTCTAGCATTTTTATCTGCTTCTGGTGGTGGTTTAGTCACTAAGTCATGTCTGACTGTTGCAACCCAGGGACTGTAGCCCACCAGGCTCCTCTGTCCATGGGATTTTGCAGGCAAGAATGCTGGAGTGGGTTGCCATTTCCTTCTCCAGGGGGATCTTCCCAACCCCGGGATTGAACCCTGGCCTCCAGTACTGCAGGCAGATTCTTTACTGATTGAGCCACCATTGCAGTATAAAAGCTGTAAAGGCCGGGTTCCTTGTTCATTATATTCCCCGTGTCTAGTACTTGGCACATAGTATTAATATTTGGTAAAAAGGTGAGTAAATGAATAGTTTAATTAGTTAATGTTAGATAAATGCTAATAAGAATGAATGTGTATCTTTTAAGCTACCAAGTTGTGGTCATTTGTTACAGCAGCCGTAGGAAATGGATACACCAAAATTCCAAGGGCACGTTGGTGGTAGAAGAGTCTGATGATGTGTTGTCCAAACTCTGGAGTTCCCCGTTAGTGCTGTGTGGCTGGGGATGAATTAATAACCTTTCAGTCTCAGGCCAGCAAGCCATGTGGGATACTGATCTTGCAGAAGTGTCAAGACAGTTGCCTGCTTCTCTCTCTGGGAGCTGGACTGAGGAACCCCTGTAGACGGGATGCTTCTGGAGAGAGGCAGGCGGAGGCTGAATTCACTGTGCCCTGCCCACCACCCAAATGCTCCACAGCAGCCCTGCCAGGGAGAGTCACAGAGAGCATCCTGTATCCTTGAGGGAGGGCAGAGCATGGGATAGGGAAAGGGGTTCCTTCTCTGTAGAGGAAGGGGGTGGTTTGTATGCACCCTTGTCTACACCATGCATTACCTTGTGTTATTATCTGGTGCTATTATTGCTTTTTTCTTTTAATAGATGAACAAAGTGAGTGCTAGAGGGATTCAGTAAGTGCATCCATGGTTACACAATAAATGGTCAAGCTGGGACTTGAATCCTGATCTCTCTGGTCTAATGACTAGGTTTGTGACTAACATCAGTGCCAGTGGTTCTCAGGGTGGGACTAGCAGCATCAGCATCACCTGGTTTTACATTATTAGAAATGTAATTATTACATTATTGGAGAAGGTAATTCTCAACTTCCTCCATAAAGCTACTGAGTCAGAGACCCTGGGGTGGGGCAGCAGTAATCTGTTTGAACAAGCTTTTCAGGTGATTCTGACATCTGCTCAAGCTGGAGAACAGGTGCTCCCTGCTGTTCTTCGAGTCTTTTGGAAGGACAGTCACCATCTTGCTTGCTACTCTGAGTTAGTATTTGGCACAAGCGGGAGAAAGTGGCCAGTGTGCACGATACAAGGGTATTCCAGACTGTTGTAGAGAATTGAAGTAAAGGCTTTCAGTAGTGGACATAAGAGAGAAGAGGGGAAATCCAGCACAGAGTCAGAAATTCTGGAGAGTATTTGCTGTTTGTAACCGTTGTGAAAGTGAAAGTGTAGTCGCTCAGTCATGTCCAATTCTCTGTGACCCCATGAACTGTAGCCCACCAGGCTCCTCTGTCCACGGGATTCTCCAGGCAAGAATACTGGAGTCAGTTGACATTCCTTTCTCCAGGGGANTTGCTGGGTCATAAGGCAGTTCTATTTGCAATTTCTTAAGGAATCTCCACACTGTTCTCCATAGTGGCTGTACTAGTTTGCATTCCCACCAACAGTGTAAAAGAGTTCCCTTTTCTCCACACCCTCTCCAGCATTTATTGCTTGCAGACTTTTGCATCGCAGCCATTCTGACTGGTGTGAAGTGGTATCTCATTGTGGTCTTGATTTGCATTTCTCTGATAATGAGTGACGTTGAGTTGCTTGCTACTCTGAGTTAGTATTTAGCACAAGCAGGAGAAAGTGGCCAGTGTGCACGATACAAGGGTATTCCAGACTGTTGTAGAGAATTGATGTAAAGGCTTTCAATAGTGGACATAAGAGAGAAGAGGGGAAATCCAGCACAGAGTCAGAAATTCTGGAGAGTATTTGCTGTTTGTAACCGTTGTGAAAGTGAAAGTGTAGTCACTCAGTCATGTCCAATTCTCTGTGACCCCATGAACTGTAGCCCACCAGGCTCCTCTGTCCACGGGATTCTCCAGGCAAGAATACTGGAGTCAGTTGACATTCCTTTCTCCAGGGGATTACCCGACCCAGGGATCGAACCCCGGTCTCCCACTTTGCAGGCAGATTCTTTACCATCTGAGCCGCTGAGGAAGCCCTCTGTAACCTTCAGATACAGATAAATATCTGTATAATTACCCTAAGACAACACCAAGAGAGTGATGTTGTTTCTGTTGACATCGTTATCAGCATTTTTAAAGCACCTACTTGCATCCGGAATTCTCAGCACTAGATGTGACCCCTGTGTTCTTAGAGCTTATGAAACTGGAAGTCCAAACTATAATGATGAGAAGCCCAGAGAACACATCACAAAATGGGGCAGGGCCTGAATTAGATTCTGGAGGAAGCCTGACACGCATACTCTCCCAGTTTCATGAAGAATTTAGTGAGCTTGCCCATTTCATTTGATTTGTGTTTCCAATTTCTCTCTCTCTCTCTTTTTTTCTTTCTCAGGCCTTTATCAAGTGTAGTAGAAAAGTTTTTGTATATAATATAAACTGGGGGCTTCTCCAATGGCTCAGCAGTAAAGAATCTGCCTGCCATGCAGGAGACACAGGAGACATAGTTTGATCCCTGGGTTGGGAAGATCCCCTAGAGGAGGAAATGGCAACCCACTTCAGTATTCTTGCCTGAAAAATCCCATGGACAGAGGAGCCTGGCAAACTACAGTACAAAGGGTTGCAAAGAGTTGGATATAACTGAGCACCATATGTAAATGGCATATGTATATGTATAATGTAATGCATATGTATAATATAGTACATATTTTTAAAACTTACAAATTTTTGCCTAGCTAAAAATTTTGACATTTTGGTTCTACTTGTTTAAGTAGGAATAGAATGCTAGAATTCTAATTTATATTCACTCAAAACTTTGATATAGTTCTATTTATTCTGGCATCTACTATTATGCTAAAAGTCTAGAAAGCTTATTAGCTTAGTGATTAAAAAAATTTTTTTTTGAATGAGGCTTGAAACTTGTAATCCAATTCTGAGAATATAAAGAAATACCATGTGTTGTTTTTTTTTTTAACTATGCCATAATAATTGATTTCATCTCGAAAACAAGTCTAAAGTGTTTTAGAATACGACGACAGGTAATAAACAAAAGCATGGAGTAAGTCCTAAGCTGTACCGTAAATTAACGTAGATCGTCGAAGAGCTGCATGCAACAAATTCTGATAAATTCTCTTCATTTTACTCTATTGCCAATGTTTTCTAATTTTCCTTGTTATGGCTTCTTAGATACACCTGTCATTTAAAAGTAGACATTTAATCTCCAAATACACGATGTTTTTAAAGTATCTTTGATATTAATCAATTTCTCATTTTGAAATGCTTCTCTGCAGTCACACTCTTTTTCAGTCTTTTAACTTTATTGAGGCTTTTAATGGCTAAGCCAAAGTTCTCTCTTGGTAAATGCCACATTGCACTTGAAAATATGTAGGTTATTTTCAGATATCTTTTGATATTGACGTCTAACATAATCCCACAGTAAGACAACAGGCTCTGTATTTTCAATACCTTTAGACCGTGAAATTTTTGCCCCTTGTTTTATGAGTCTGGATATGTTCCAGTGTCCTGGTTTATATTCTATGGGAAACTGAATAGAATTTGTACCCTGATATTGTGTAAAAATTGTATAAGTCTTAATTATGTTGAATTGGCTCATAGGGCTTTTCAGGTCTACTGTATCCTAGTTTTCTATCTATTCTATTATTTTTTGAGAGTTTGATATTGAAACTCCAACTAAAAATCTTAATTTATCTACTTAAAAATAATTGCAATGTATAGTAAGACTATATGTAATTTTGTTCTGTATTTGTGAAGTCTCCTGTAAATGTGTTATCATACTTCATAATTTAAAAAATGAAAAGAAAATAAAATGATGTTTGCAAGAAAAAGGAAAAAAAAGAGTTTAGTGAGCTTGGACATTCCCAAATGATATACCTATTAGCTGGCTTCCTTTCTGACATAGATATCAAATGGAAAATTGCTAACCCTAAGAAGCCCTCTGTGGTCTGCAAATGTCTGGCCGCTTCCTCACACTGTATTCTGTGCGAACAGCATAGGTGGGTCTTTACTTTACAGGTCTGGATCATGGCGTTTTACTCCCACAGAGCTGGGAAGGAAATAAGGTCTTACATAGTAGTGAGATAGTAGCAAACTGACTTTTTTTTTTTTTTTTTGGTGGGGTTAAGATCTTTCTAGAGAGTAGTCCCTAAAGAAATAATAGGTTTCAAGTAGTGAGAATGTGGAAAGCCTATTTTTCAGCTTCTGTTTTTTAGGTAACCCTTAAGATCTGTGTATTTTGAAAGGATGGACTTCCCTGGTAGCTCAGCTGGTAAAGAATCTGCCTGCAGTGCAGGAGACCCCAGTTTGATTTCTGGGTGGGGAAGATCCCCTGGAGGAGGGCATGGCACCCCACTCCAGTATTCTTGCCTGGAGAATCCCATGGACAAAGGGGCCTGGCGGGCCCTAGTCCATGGGGTCCCAGAGAGTCAGACAGGACTGAGCGACTCAGCACAGCATACTTTGAGGTGACACCTTTGCTAAACCAGCTTCTGGTTGCGCCCCTTGTGCTGGCGCAGCTGCTTCGAACGTGGTGTGTGACATGCAGGCAGAGGTGGCATCTGCTCGAGTTATCCCGCCAGTGACTGGAAGTTTGCTTGTCTGTTTGGTGGCTTTATTTGTTTGTGGCTGTGCAGGCCCTTCCTTGCGGTGTGGGCTTTTCTCTAGTCGTGGCAAGCAGGGGCTACTCTCTCGTGGTGTGTAGGCTTCTCACTGCGGTGCTTTCCCTTGTTCCAGAGCATGGACTCTAGTGCCCACAGACTTCAGCAGTTTCAGCTCCCAGGCTCTAGGGCACAGGCTCAGTGGTTGTGATGAGCAGGCGTAGCTGCTCTGTGCCGTGTGGGGTCTTCCCAGACCAAGGATGGAAGTCACATCCCCACACTGGCACATGGGGATTCTTTACCACTGCGCCACTAGGAAAGCCCTCAGGCATATTTTAGGTTCTAGTTTTCTATACTCATATCTGGTGAGAGAAGCCAGGATCAAGACGCCTGGGAGCTAGGAGTCCTCAACCACAGTTCTGGCTCTGCCATCAAAAGCTCTGGGGCCTTGCGAGCGCCTGCTGCTTCCTCAGTTTTGTCTGACTCTTTGAGACCTCATGGACTGGAGCCCACCAGGCTCCTCTGTCCATGGGATTTCCCAGGCAAGACAACTGGAGTGGGTTGCCATTTCCTTCTCTGACTTGAAGTTTTGAAGCTAACAAAATTTAATCCTCACCCTCCCTTCCTCCAAGCAGGAGTGAATCCATGAGACACATCAGCCCTTACTGGTCCTGCCTGTACAGTTGTGCCACAGTGTTTTCGTTCATTAATTAAAACAAGGTTTATTGAGCAAAATATTATAAGCTAGTAACAGGGCTAAGTACAGAGATGCAGTGGTGAGGAAAGGTAAATGCACTTCCTGCTTTCAGAGAGCAACTGGGTTCTGGAATGGTAGGCAGCTGTCAGTCAAATAATCACAAAAGCACATGTGACATTGTGACTGCAGCAGTGCTGAGGGAGGAGGTGATGGACATGGAGGACGGGAGTGGGAGACGCATCTGGAAAGATTCCACATCAGGGGAAGATTGGCCAGCATGAGGAGCTGAAAGGAGGCCAGAGTGAAAGGTGGGGAGACAGGGAGACATTGAGACAGAGAGAGAAGAAATTGGGGTGAGGGGTAGAACTTTTGGGATCTTGAAAGACCCCTAATATACCTAAAAATCAGAAAGTTTCAGCAAGATTTGAATATTTTAAATGTCACTTAGGTTTCTTTGTAAAGCAACAACTGGAGAGGATGCAGGAGAATGGTTTGCAGATTGCTTTTAGCAAATGATTTTGGTAGCTAACCTCATGTGGTAGTGGTAGAAATGGAGGGAAGAGGACAGACTCACGAGGTAGTCAGGAGGTAAGTTAACTAGGTTTAGAGATGGGTCAGATGCAGGCAGGAGGCATCAAGGATGTATCCAAAGTTTCTTGCTCAGGTGAAAATAACAACCAACACATATTGTGTCTAATATATATAAGCACAAGTACTTTAACCATTTTAAGTGTTTCAATCCTCACAATAACTAATAACATCTCTAGCGGGGAGAGAGATGACCATTATCCTCATTTTATAAATGGGGAGACAGAGACATAAGAGATTAAGTGGGTTTTTACTAAGATCTCATACCTAGTAAGTAACAGAGCCAAGGTGTGAATCCAGGCATCTTTCCTTCATATTCTGTGATTGTAATTATGATATTAAACTCTCCATATTCTGAAAAGGATGTATGGGAACTTATTTAGAGATGGATTGTTGTTCAGTTGCTTAGTCATGTCTGATTCTTTGTGACCCCATGGACTGCAGCACACCAGGCTCCTCTATCCTGCACTATCTCCCGGAGTTTGCTCAGATTCATGCCATAGAGTTGGTGATGCTGTCTAACCATCTCATCTTCTGTTGCCTCCTTCTCCTGCCCTCAGTCTTTCCCAGCATCAGGGTCTTTTCCAGTGAGTCAAGTCTTCACATCAGGTGGCCAAATTATTGGAGCTTCAGCATCAGTTCTTCCAGTGACTATTCAAGGTTTATTTCCTTTAGGATTGAGTGGTTTGATCTCTTGGCAGTCCAAGGGACTCTCAAGAGTCTTCTCTGGCACCACAGTTCAAAAGCATCAATTCTTCGGCGCTCAGCCTGCTTTATGGTCTGATTCTCACATCTGTACATGACTACTAGAAAAACCATAGCTTTGACTTACGGACATTTGTCAGCAAAGTGATGTCTCTGCTTTTTAATATGCTGTCTAGGTTTGACATAGCTTTCCTTCCAAGGAGCAAGTATCTTTTTAATTTCATGGCTGCCATCACTGTGATATTTTTGGCACCCAAGAAAATAAAGTCTGTCATTGTTTCCACTTTTTCCCCTTCTATTTGCCATGAAGTGATAGGACCAGATGCCATGATCTTATTTTTTAATGTTGAGTTTCAAGGTTTTTCACTCTCTTCTTTCACGCTTATCAAGAGGCTCTTTAGTTCCTTTTCACTTTCTGCCATTAGTGTGGTATAATCTGCATATATGAGGTTGTTGATATTTCTTCTCGCAGTCTTGATTCCAGCTTGTGATTCATCCAGCCTGGCATTTCTTATGATGTACTCTGCATGTAGGTTAAATAAGCAGGGTGACAATATGCAGCCTTGATGCACTCCTTTCTCAATTTTGAACCAGTCCATTGTTCCATGTCCAGTTCTAACTGTTGCTTCTTGACCTGCATACAGGTTTCTCAGAAGACAGGTGAGGTGATCTGGTATTCCCATCTCTTTAAGAATTTTCCACAGCTTGTTCTGAGCCACACAGCCAAAGGCTTTAGTGTAGTCAGTGAAGCAGAAGTTGATGTTTTTCTGGAATTCCCTTTCTTTTTCTATGATCCGACAGATGTTGGCAACTTGATGTCTGGTTCCTCTGCCTCATTGGAACCCAGCTTGCAAATCTGGAAGTTCTGTTTCTGTGCTGCTAAATTCTAGCTTGAAAGATTTGGAGCATTACCTTGCTAGCATGTGAAATGAGCACAACTGTATGGTAGCTTGAACATTCTTTGGCATTTCCCTTCCTTGGGATTAGAATGAAAACTGACCTTTTCCAGTTCCACGGCCATTGCTGAGTTCTCCAAATTTGCTGGCA
>SJYX01016128.1:61030-115104 GCA_006410675.1 Oreotragus oreotragus
CATGTTGTGTCAGAACTCTTCACTATGACCCATCTGTCTTGGGTGCCTTTGTATGGCATGGCTCATAGCTTAGAGATGCTTGGGGATTTAATAGTATAATATATAAGGTTCAACCTAGTAACTACTCAAATATGCACAAGTGGGTGGAGGTGGTAGAAGATATGCCATCTGAGTAGGAGGACTTTGGAAGGCTGGGATGTGGAAAGAAGAGGAATAGATAGGGGTAGCTGTTGGAGAAAGAGCACTGGACTAGGAACAGACCTGGCTAATTACATGTCCTTGAGAGAGCAATCAGCCACTCGATTCTTCTGATTCCTCGTCTTGAAGTGGGGACAGCTGCACTGAGTTGCCAAGTGATGAACACAGAAGGCCCTAGTGCTGTGCCTGACCTAAAGTAGGTTATCAGTAAGCCGGTGACAATTTTGAACCTGTAGTAAGGGAATTCGAGAAGGATGTCTTGCACTTGCCTGTTTGCCAAAAATGTAACTGATCATGCAACTCATTTAGGAGAACAGATGTGGAAAATGGTCACAAGGACAGAGTCCTTAATCTCCGGGAGTACAAATGCTATCAAGGCAGAGCTTACTGGTGAACTGACTGGATTGTTAAAGTAGCTGTGGACAGACTTTGTTGCTACATCAACTGCTGAGATCCAGTGTTGGGAGCCTGTAAACAAATTTCTAATTCACAGCTCAGATAGCTGAGTCTTTCAGGCTCCCTGATCAGACTGGGGATCAGAACCCTCTAGCTGCCCTCTAGTTGGCTATTTAACCTAAACTGCTGTTAACTTGCCTCATTTCTGATGATTAATGGAGAGTCAAGGACCAGCTCGGAGAAGGCAATGGCACCCCACTCCAGTACTCTTGCCTGGAAAATCCCATGGACGGAGGAGCCTGGTCGGCTGCAGTCCATGGGGTCACAAAGAGTCGGATACGACTGAGCAACTTCACTTTCACTTTTCACTTTCATGCATTGGAGAAGGAAATGACAACCCACTCCAGTGTTCTTGCTGGGAGAATCCCAGGGACGGGGGAGCGTGGTGAGCTGCCATCTATGGGGTCACACAGAGTCAAACACGACTGAAGTGACTCAGCAGCAGCAGCAGCAGCAGCAGCAAGGACCAGCTGCCTAAGTCCTCAGTGTGCATCCTTTAACACTATGAAGTTTGTAGAAGTGACTCTCAATAAATCAAGGGTACACTTCTCACACTCTGGAAAGAAGTGTCCATCCGTGGCAGTGCATTTTAAGCTTTGTGTTTATAGATTATCTGAGGATTTTGCAAAAATATATATTCTGATTGTATGGTTTTATTCTAATCATATTAGTTTTTAAAAAAATGAATATTCTATTTTTGAGGTATAATTGACATTGAACATTAGTTTCAAGTATAGACATATGATTTCATATTTATGTATACTGAAAAGTAATCTAAGATCTGTTTTCTTAGCAACTTTCAAATATGCAGTACAGTGTTATTAACTATAGTCACCACACTGTACATGACATTGCCATAACATATATCTTATAACTGGAAATTTGTACCTTTTGACCTTGTTAACCTGTTTCACAGCCCCCACCCCCCAGCCAACTTCTGGCAATCACTGATCTGTTCTCTGTATATAATGTGTATATATATATATATAAACACATATACATACATAAACATATATATGTATAAAGATTCTACATATAAATGAGATCATACAGTTTTGTCTTTCTTTGTCTAACTTATTTCACTAAGTGCCCTCAAGGTCCATTCATGTTATTGGAAATGGCAAGCTTTTCTTCTTTTTTATGGGTGAATAGTGAACTCCAGGAGTTGGTGATGGACAGGGAGGCCTGGCATGCTGTGATTCATGGGATCGCAAAGAGTCGGACATGACTGAGCAACTGAACTGAACTGAATACATCATAGTTCTTTTATCCTTTCATCCATCAGTGGATACTTAAGTTGTTTCCATATGTTGACTACTGTAAATAATGCTGCAGTTCACGCGGGGCTCCACATATGTCTTTGAGGTAGTGATTTCATTTCCTTCAGTTATATGCCCAGAAGTGGAATTGCTGGATCATATGATGGAAAGTGAAACTGCTAGTCACTCAGTCGTGTCTGATTCTTTGTGACCCCATGGACAGGATCATATGATAATTCTATTTTTAATTTCTTAAGACAGCTCCATACTGTTATTCATAATGGCTGCATTCATTTACATTGTTGCCAACAGTGTACTAGGGTTCTCCTTTATCTGTATTCTCACCAACACTCATAATTTCTTGTCTTTTTGATAAAAATTGCCATTCTAACAGGGGTGAGGTGATATCTCATTGTGGTTTTGACTTTCATTTCCCTGATAATTAGTGATTTTGAGCACCTTTTGATGTGCTTGTTGACTGTCTGTATGTCTCCTTTGGGAAAATATCTTTTCAGATCTTCTGCTCATTTTTAATCAGATTGTGTTTTTTGTTGTTGTTGTACAGTTGTGTGAGTTCTTTATATATTCTGGATATTAACTTATCAGATATATGATTTTGTAGAAGGTTCCTTTTTTATTTTGTTGGTTTTCTTAGCCATGCAGATCTATTTAGTTTGATGTAGTTCCACTTGTTTTTGCTACCTGACTAAAAATTATCACCAAGACAGATGACAAGGAGCTTACCACCTATGCTTTCTTCTGCTAGTTTTATGGTTTCATATCTTCTGTTCAAATCTTCTATACATTTTAAGAGGTTTGTGTATGGTATTAGATAGTGGTCCAGTTTCATTCTTTTGTGCAGCCCAGTTTACCCAAACCATCACTTGAAAAGACTGTTGTATATCCTTGGCTTCTTTGTTATAGTTGACCATATATGGATGGGTCTAGTTCTAAGCTCTCTGTTCTGTTCCACTGATCTGTGGTCTGGTTTTATGCCGATACTACCATATTGTTTTGATTATTATAGTTTTGTAATATAATTTGAAAATGAGAGAATGATATGCATCTAGCGTTGTTATTTCTCAAGATTCCTTTGACTAGTTGGGGTCTTTTGTGATTCCTACAAATTTTAGGATTGTTTGTTCTGTTTCTGTGAAAATTGCTATTGTAACTTAGGGGATTGCATTGAATCTGTAGATTGCTTTGGTTAGTATGGACATTTAAAAAATAATTAGTTTTTTCATGATACTGAATATCTTTCCATTTACTAGTCTTCTTCAATTTCTTTTCCATGAGTTTTCAGTGTATAGATCTCCCATATCCTTGGTTAAATTTATTACTAAATATTTTATTCTTTTTGATGCAGTTGTAAATGGGATTATTTTCTCAGTTTCTCTTTCTGATTGTTCATTATAAAAGAGATGGAACAAATTTTTGTATATTGATTTTGTATCTTTCAACTTTACTAAATTTGCTTGTTAGTTTTAATCATTTTTTGATAGAGTCTGTAGGGTTTTCTATATACACCATCTGCAAATAGTGACAGTTTTACTTCTTCCTTTCCAATTTGAATGCTTTTACTATTTTTTCTTGCCTGATTCTCTGGCTAGAATTTCCAGTGCTATGTGGCAAGAGTGGGCATCCCAATCTTAGAGGAAATTCTTTCAGCTTTCATCATTGTGTATGGTGTTAGCTATGGGTTTGTCATATGTGGTCTTATAATGTTGAGGTACATTCTCTCTATCCCTGCTCTTTGGAGAGTTTTTGAAAAATCATACATGGATGTTGAATTTTGTCAAAAGCTTTCTCTGAATCTATCAAGATGATCATATGATTTTTATCTTTCACTTTGTTAGGGCTTCCCTAATAGCTCAGTTGGTAAAGAATCTGCCTGCAATGCAGGAGACCCTGGTTCGACTCCTGGGTTGGGAAGATCCGCTGGAGAAGGGAAAGGCTACCCACTCCAGTATTCTTGGGCTTCCCTTGTGGCTCAGCTGGTAAAGAATGTGCCCGCAATGCGGGAGACCTGGGTTCGATCCCTGGGTTGGGAAGATCTCCCAGAGAAGGGAAAGGCTACCCAATTCAATATTCTGGCCTGGAGAATTCCTTGGACTCAATAGTCCATGGGGTCGCAAAGAGTTGGACACGACTGAACAGCTTTCACTTTGTTGATGTAGTGACTCAAATTGATAGATTTGTGGATGTTGACACATCCTTGCATTCCTGGAATAAATATTTCTTGATCATGGTGCATTATGCTTTCAATGTGTTGTTGAATTCAGTTTGCTCATATTTTATTGAGGACCTTTGCATCTACTTCATTAGGAATATTAGTCTGTAATTTTCTTTTCTTGTGATATCCTTGTCTGGTTTTGGTATCAGGGTGATGCTGGTCTCATAAAATTAATTTGGAAGTGTTCCCTCTTTTTCTATTTTGAGTGTTTGAGAAATATTGTATTAATTTTTCTTTTAATGTTTGTTAGAATTCACCAGTGAAGTCATATGGGCCTGAAGTTTTCTTTGTAGGAAGGTTTTTGATTACTGACTCAATCTCTTTAATAGTAATTGATCTCTTATTTTCTGTTTCTTCATAATTTGGTAATGGTAGGTTGTGTGTTTCCAGAAAGTTATCCATTTCTTCTAGGTTGTCCAACTTGTTGGCATGTAATTGTTTACAACTGTCTCTTATTGTTCTCTGTATTTCTGTGATATCAGTTGTAAGACCTTTAATTTCTGATGTTGAGTCCTCCCTTTTCTTTGGTGAGTCTAAAAGTCAACGTCAAGGCTGTATATTGTTACCCTGCTTATTTAACTTATATGCAGAGTACATCATGAGAAACGCTGGACTGGGAGAAACACAAGCTGGAATCAAGATTGCTGGGAGAAATATCAATAACCTGATATGCAGATGACACCACCCTTATGGCAGAAAGTGAAGGGTAACTCAAAAGCTTCTTGAAAGTGAAAGAGGAGAGCGAAAAAGTTGCTCAACATTCAGAAAACGAAGATCATGGCATCCGGTCCCATCACTTCATGGGAAATAGATGGGGAAACAGTGGAAACAGTGTCAGACTTTATTTTTTTGGGCTCCAAAATCACTGCAGATGGTGATTGCAGCCATGAAATTAAAACATGCTTGCTCCTTGGAAGAAAAGTTATGACCAACCTAGATAGTATATTCAAAAGCAGAGACAT
Source organism: Oreotragus oreotragus (assembly GCA_006410675.1). Taxonomy (NCBI): domain Eukaryota; kingdom Metazoa; phylum Chordata; class Mammalia; order Artiodactyla; family Bovidae; genus Oreotragus; species Oreotragus oreotragus. The sequence goes on from SJYX01016128.1 coordinate 66,139, forward strand.
TACTTTGCCAACAAAGGTCTGTCTAGTCAAGGCTATGGTTTTATGGTTTTTCCTGTGGTCATGTATGGATGTGAGAATTGGATTGTGAAGAAGGCTGAGCGCCGAAGAATCGATGCTTTTAAACTGTGGTGTTGGAGAAGACTCTTGAGAGTCCCTTGGACTGCAAGGAGATCCAACCAGTCCATTCTGAAGGAGATCAACCCTGGGATTTCTTTGGAAGGAATGATGCTAAAGCTGAAACTCCAGTACTTTGGCCACCTCATGTGAAGAGTTGACTCACTGGAAAAGACTCTGATGCTGGGAGGGATTGGGGGCGGGAGGAGAAGGGGACGACCGAAGATGAGATGGCTGGATGGCATCACGGACTCCATGGACGTGAGTCAGTGAATTCTGGGGGATGGTGATGAACAGGGAGGCCTGGCGTGCTGCAATTCATGGGGTCACAAAGAGTCGGACACGACTGAGTGACTGAACTGAACTGAGAAGTCAATTAAAAAAAAAATGCTCTTATTGATCCTTTTCACTGTACTTTTAGTTTCTATTTCATTTATTTCTGCTTGAATCTTTGTTTTCTTTCTTCTATTAACTTTGGGCTTTGTTTGTTCTTCTTAGTTCTTTGAGGTGTAAAATTAGGTCACTTGAGATTTTTCTGTTTCTTGATGAAGGCATTTATCATTATGGACAACTTTCCAAGAACTGCTTTTATGGCATTCCATAAATTTTGGTATGTTGTGTTTCCATTTTCATTTGCTCAGGATATTTTTTAAAAATATTTTTTATTTATTTGGCTGCTCCAGGTCTTAGTTGCGACATGTGGGATCTAGTGCCCTGATCAGGGATAGAGCCCAGGCCCTCTGTGGTTAGCGCATGTAGGAGTGCTTAGCCACTGGACCACCAGGGAAGTCCCCTGCTCAAGATATTTTAAAAAATTTCTCTCTTTCTTTTTTGACCCATTGATTTTCAGCAGCATGTTGTTCAATCTCTGTATATTGGTAAATTTTCCAGTTTTCTTCTTATAACTGGTTTCCAGTTTTATACCATTGTGATTAAAAATGATACTTGGTATGATTTCAGTCTTAACTATTTAAGAATAATTTTGTGGCCTACCACGTGATGTGTCCTGGGGAATGTTCCATGTGTGCTTGAGAAGAATGTGTATTCTGGGTTTTGTTTTGTTTTTGATGAAATGTTCTGTGTATCTGTTATGAAATGTTCTGTGTATCCGTTAAGTCCATCTGGCCTAATGTGGTGTTTAATACCAGTGTTTCCTTATTGTTTTCCTGTCTGGATAACCTATATATTGATATAAGTGAGGTATTAAAGTCCCATACTAATATTGTGTTACTATTTTCTCTCTTTAGACCTTTAATATTTGCTCTGTATATTTAGGTGTTCCTGTGTTGGGTGCATAAATATTTAAAATGATATATCCTCTTGTTGGATTAATCCTTTTATTATTATGCAGTGCTCATCTTTGCCTCTTATTATATTCTTCGTTTTACTGTCTATTTAATCTTGTGAATTCCCTCATAGTCCAGTGGTGAGGGCTTGGGTTTCACTACTGGGCCTAGATTCAGTTCTGGTCAGGGAACTAAGATCCTGAGTGCCATGTTGCATGGCCGGAAAGAAAAGTCTGGTTATTCTCAGGTATAGCTCCCGTGGCTTTCTTTGGTTTCCATTTGCATAGAATATCTTTTTCAATTCCCTCACTTTCAGTCTTTGTGCACTTTTACAACTGAGGGGAGTCTTATATAGGCAGCATATAGATGGGTCTCAGTTTTTAAAATCCATTCAGTCATTCTGTCTTTCGATAGAATTTAGTCCACATACATTTAAAGTAATTATCGATAGGTATGTACTTTTCCAATTCTGTTAGTTGCTTTTTGGCTCTTTTGTAGTTTCTCTGTTTCTTCTTTTGCTCTCTTTGTAATTCGATGATTTTCAATAGTGGTATGGTTGCCTTCCTTTTTTTATATTTTAAATCTTTTGTGTACTGCTATAGATTTTTGCTTTCATGGTGGCTGCCATGAAACTTACCTATAATAAGTTATACTTATGAAAGTGAAAACATGAAAGTCATGCAGTTGTGTCCGAGTCTTTGCAATCCCATGGAGTATAACCTGCCCAGCTCCTCTGTTTATGGAATTCTCCAGGCAAGGGAGTACTGGAGTGGGTTGCCATTCCTTTTCCAGGGGATCTTCCTGACCCAGGGATCCAACCCAGGTCTCCTGCATTGCAGGCAGATTCTTTACCAACTGAGCCACCAGGGAAACCTGAAGTTATACTTATAACTGTCTATTTTAAATTGATAATGACTTACATTTTAATGCGTTCTAAAGTTTTACATTTTTACTCCCTCCCAACAATTTGTTTTGATGTCACAATTTACATCTTTTTATCCTGTGTATCCCTTTACTATTTTAGTTATAGATTTTTTTTTTTACTTTTGTCTTTTAACCTTCTTACTAACTTTATGCACCATCTTTACAACAGTTGATTATTCTAAATTTTACTGTATATTTATCTTTACCAGTGAGGTTAGGTTTTCCTGTTACTAACTAGTACTCTTTCTTTTCAGCCTAAAGAAGTCCCTTTAACACTTCTTATAAGGCCAGTTTAGAGGTGATCAACTCCTTTATGTTGTCTGGAGAACTCTCCTTCGATTCTGAATGACAGCTTTTCTGGATAGAGTATTTTTGGATGGAAGTTTTTTTCTTTCAGGACTTTGGCTAGTACATGCAGTCCCTTCTGGTCCACAAAGTTTCTGCTAAGAAGCTGTTGATGATCTTATAGGGATTCCCTTTATATAACAAGCTGTTTTTCTCTTGCTGCTTTTAAGATTATCTCCTTGCCTTTAATTTTTGATACTTTAATTTTCATGTATCTTGGTGTAGGTGTCTCTTTGGATTCATCTGGATTGGAACTCTCTGGACTTCCTGGATCTGAATGTCTCTTTCCCCAGGTTACAGGAGTTTTCAGTCATTATTTCTGCAGATACATCTTCTGCTCTTTTTTCTCTTTCTCTTCTCCTCCTGGGGCCCCTATAATGTGAATAGTGATCAGCCTGATGGTGTCTTATGGGTCTTTTAAGCTATCTTCACTTTTTTTGCACTCTTTTTTTTTTTGATTCTTTGTGTGGATGAGTCCCACTGCCCTGTCTTTGAGCTCACTGGCCTTTTCTCCTGCTCCGTCTTGTCTGCTGTTGTACCCCCCTTTTCTATTTTTCAGTTAAGTTGTATTCTTCAGCTCCATGACTTGTGTTTGGTAGTCTTATGCTTCCTTTCTTTGCTGAGGTTCTCACTTTGTGCATCCATTTTCCTCCAAGTTTAGTAAGCATATTTATGACCATTATTTTTAACTCTTTATCAGGTCAATCACTTACCTTCATCTCATTAAGGACTTTTTCTGAGGTCTATTCCTTGTTCTTTCATTTGGAACATTTTCTTCTGTTTTTTCATTTTCCTTGACTCTCTGTGTTAGTTTCTGTGCATAAGATTAAACAGCCACTTTTCTCAGTCTTGAAGGAGTAACTTTGGTAGAGGATGAACCTTGTCATTCAACCCTGTCTTAGATCTTGGTTGTTTCTCACACCTTCATGATTTTATTTTAGTGGGCCCCAGTAATTGAGCAACTTCACTTTCACTTTTCACTTTCATGCATTGGAGAAGGAAATGGCAACCCACTCCAGTGTTATTGCCTGGAGAATCCCAGGGATGGAGGAGCCTGGTGGGCTGCCGTCTATGGGATTGCACAGAGTCGAACATGACTGAAGTGACTTAGCAGCAGCAGCAGCAGCAGCAGCAGCAGCAGCAGCAGTAGTTGAACTGTGCTAAAAACTTTCAGTGTCCCAAAGGGGAAGATCTCAGTCAGCACCTGGATTCAGGTTGACTGGGAGCCAGACGTGCAGGCAGCAGCTTTTAAGGTATACAAACACATAGAGTTCTGTGAGACCACAAGTATAAATCCTGCTGGCTGCCAGAGCCAGGTGATCTAGAAGTGTCTCCTGCAAGGTAGTCACAAAAATCAGGGTGCCAGACAAGTGTACAAGATCCTTTCTGGGAGATACCAGCCACCTAAAGTGAGATGGAAGGGGAATACAAAGATGTCATCCACTGGCTTCTGTCCCAGGACTGCATTTTAGTAGAGCTGTAGAGGGTGCCAAACCAGAAGCCTGCTATCAGGCCCAAAGCTCCAAGCAAGCAAATGGGCTTCTTTCACAAAGAGACTGGGGATACATTTCCGTCTTCTCTCTGCACAGGTTCCCTTGAGACAGTGGTCAGCCACAAACTGTTGGTCACAATTCCATAGGACCCAGGAATGCAACCTTTGCTGGCCACCCAAGCTAGGTAATCAAGAAGTATCCCTTGGGTTGCAGCCACAAAAACTGGGGAACCAGACATAAAAGCTCCCCTTGGGGAGATACTGGTGCTTTGTAGCATGCAGAGGGAAAGTGAAAAGATAGCACCCACTTTTCATCTCTTCAGAAGATTATAATAGGCCCTTACATATGTGTTTAATTAGAAGCATGCTCTTCAGGTCACAGTTGTGAAAATAAGCTAATATGTATTAGTTTCCATTGCTGCTATAACAAGTAACCATTACCTTTGTGGCTCAACAAAACATTTATCTTCTCACCATTCTGAAGGTTAGTAGTCTGGTTTCAGTATGGCTCAGCTGCTTCTCTGCTCCTAGTTTTACAAGGTTGGAATTAATGTGTCATAGGCTACATTCTTTCTGGAGGCTCTGGGAATGAATTTGCTCCAAGTTTATTCAGGTTGAGGACAGAAGTTCAGAACTGAGGTCTCTATTTTCTTAACAACATGTAAGTCGGGGAGAGTTCTCAGCTTCTGGAGACTGCATGCATTTCTTCGCTCATGGCCCCCTTCCTGCTTCTTCAAAGCCAGTTGCTGTCGGCCAAATCCTTCTCCTGTCTCGAATCTCTCTCTGGGAATCCCTTCTTCTGCCTCATGGTTTCTCTGCCTTCTACTGCATCCCTCTGATGTACAGCTTGGGCCCATTTGGATAATTCAGGAGTCATCTCCATATTTTAAAGTCAGCTGATAGTATTCCGTCTGTAAAATCTCTTCATAGCAATGAATGGATGGTAATCTTGGGGGGACACTTTATAACTCTGCCACTACACTAACTACCAGCTGTACATTTTTAGTGGAAAGATCCTAAAACATTAGCTTTAGTAAGTTTGTGATAAAGGTTTTGTGTGTGATGTGTTTTAGGGCTAGCGATAGAATATCACTGGGATTTTCCCTTACATTGAATACATGGGCTTAAAAGGTTCATAGGTATGATGCTGTAGATGGGTGGACATATCTCAGTGGAAATTGGGGTGGACACATAAGGGGCTATATTCAAATTATATGGAATCAAGATTAGAATTTAGTTGTACCGATGTCTGGGCCAGGGCTATTTCTTCCCTGTCATTTATTCAGTTATTTACTTATTCATCTATTAACTTATCTACTGATCAAAGAGTTATCAAGTGTCTATGAGACACATTTTGGTAGAGTCATGAGATGTAAGCTGCCCTCATGGCTCAGGTGGTAAAGAATCTGCCTATAGTGTGGGAGACCCAGGTTCGATCCCTTGGTTGGAAATATCCCCTGGAGAAGGAAATGGCACCCTACTCCAGTATTCTTGCCTGGAGAATTCCATGGACAGAGAAGCCTGGCAGGCTACAGTCCATGGAGTCACAAAGAGTTGGACATGGCTGAGCAACTAACACGTGAGATGTAAGACATTTATTGACTTTGTCCCCATGGAACAGACTTTGTACTGAGAATACATACATCAAATATTCCTACAACTAAATATACACTAACAGTATAATTGATATGAAAGTAGAGGCTTCCATGAAACCTTATAGTAAAGAGATCTAATCTTGTTTGTAAGGATCAGGAAATGAAGTGTCATTTAAACTGAGATCCAGGTAATAAGATTTAGCTGGGTGTAGATAATTAGGGATGGAACAGTATTAGAGTAGGGGGAATGTCATGTGGGAAAGTTATAGGGTCAAGGCAGAGTAGAGGAGTCAGGGAAAGTTAGTGTTGCTGCAAAATATGAAGGGAGGGAGAGAATGGCATGAGATGAGGTTAGAGATGTGGAGTGGTCAGATTGACCATAGCCTGATTAACATGGAAAGGAATTTCAGCTTTATCTTGGGTGAAATGGGAAGCCATGGAGGGGTTTAAACAGTTGAATCTCATATGAGCTTTGAATTTAGAGAAATAGCACTCTGGCATAATCTATTCTGTGTAGAGATTAGAGGAAGAAGATGAGGACATGTGGAGCGTGGATATAAGGGGTGCGTTATAGTAAGGAGGTGGGAAGCAGCTTGACCCAAGGTGATGTTGACAAGGATGGTGGCAGGTGAAGGACGGAAAATGGATCCAACATATATTTTGGAGGTAGAACTGTCTTGATTTGTTGACGGATCAGATATGGGACTGCTCAAGGGAAGATGATCAAGATGATTCAGTTCAGTTCAGTTCAGTTCAGTTCTGTTCAGTCACTCAGTCATGTCTGACTCTTTGTGACCCCATGGACTGCAGCACGCCAGGCCTCCCTGCCCACCACCAGCTCCTGGAGTTTACTCAAACTCATGTCCATTGAGTCAGTGATGCCATCCAGCCATCTTATCCTCTACTGTCCCCTTCTCCCACTTTCAATCTTGCCCAGCACCAGGGTCTTTTCCAGTGAGTCGGTTCTTCCCATCAGGTGGCCAGAGTATTGGAGTTTCAGCTTCAGCATCAGTCCTTCCAGTGAACACTCAGGACTAATTTCCTTTAGGATAGACTGGTTGGATCTCCTCGGAGTCCAAGGGACTCTCAAGAGTCTTCTCCAAAACCACAGTTCAAAAACATCAATTCTTCAGTGCTCAGCTTTCTTTATAGTTCAACTGTCACGTCCATACATGACTACTGGAAGCCATAACTTTGACTAGATGGACCTATGTTGGCAAAGTAATGTCTCTGCTATTTAATGTGCTATCTAGGTTGGTCATAACTTTTCTTCCAAGGAACAAGTGTCTTTTAAAAATTTCATGGCGGCAGTCACCATCTGCAGTGATTTTGGAGCCCCAAAATATAAAGTCTGTCTCTGTTTGCACTGTTTTCCCCATCTATTTTCCATGAAGTGATGGGACCAGATGCCATGATCTTAGTTTTCTGAATGTTGAGTTTTAAGCCAACGTTTTCACTCTCTTCTTTCACTTTCATCAAAAGGCTCTTTAGTTCTTCAATTTCTATCATAAGTGTGGTGTCATCTGCATATCTGAGGTTATTGTATTTCTCCTGGAAATCTTGATTCCAGCTAGTGCTTCATCCAGTCCAGCGTTTCTCATGATGTACTCTGCATATAAGTTAAATAAGCAGGGTGACTACACAGCTTTGATGTACTCCTTTCCCAATCTGGAACAAGTCTGTTCTTCCATGTCCAGTTTTAACTGTTGTTTCCTGACCTGCATATAGCTTTCTCAGGAGGCAGGTCAGGTGGTCTGGTATTCCCATCTCTTTCAGAATTTTCCACAGTTTGTTGTGATCCACACAATCAAAGGCTTTAGCATAGTCAATAAAGCAGAAGGTATTTTTCTTGAACTCTCTTGCTTTTTTGACGATCCAGTGGATGTTGGCAATTTGGTCTCTGGTTCCTCTGCCTTTTCTAAATCCAACATGAACATCTGGAATTTCATGGTTCACGTACTGTTGAAGCCTGGCTTGAAGAATTTTGAGCGATACTTTGCTTGCGTATGAGATGAGTGCAATTGTGTGGTAGTTTGAACATTCTTTGGCATTGCCTTTCTTTGGGATTGGAATGAAAACTGACTTTTTCCAGTCCTGTGGCCACTGCTGAGTTTTCCAAATTTGCTAGCATATGGAATGCAGCACTTTCGCAGCATCATCTTTTAGGATTTGAAATAGCTCAACTGGAATTCCATCACCCCCACTAGCTTTGTAGTGATGCTTCCAAAGGCCCACTTGACTTCACATTCCAGGATGTCTGGCTCTAGGTGAGTGATCACACCATTGTGATTATCTGGGTTGTGAAGATCTTTTTTGTATAGTTCTTCTGTGTATTCTTTCCACTTCTTCTTAGTATCTTCTGCTTCTGTTAGGTCCATACCATTTGTGTTCTTTACTGTGCCCATCTTTGCATGAAAAATTCCCTTTGGATCTCTGATTTTCTTGAAGAGATCTCTAGTCTTTCCCATTCTGTTGTTTTTGCTATTTCTTTGCATTGATCACTGAGGAAGGCTTTCTTATCTCTCCTAGCTTCTAATGATAAAAGTCAGTTAAAGATTACATTTCTGTACATAATAAAACTTACATTTTCTTGATAGTTTAGATTTTATTATGTTGCAACAATTATGGATTTGTGTCAAGAAAAATCCTGTTGAATCTCACCTGGAAAGAATTTTTTTTAATGGATTTGTCAAAGGAGCTCATGGAATTTGTATTTTGAATTGGTTTTCATCACTGTAATGTTTCTGTGTTCCCTGTATCTCTATTCTGTTTCTTCTTCATTTCATTGAGGCTAGACAACGCAAATGATGACTTCCAACACAAGGAGAAATTAGCATGAAAGGGACATCACGTGCTCATTTCTTATTAGTCACTGCCTCATTTCCTTTAGGTCCTATCTGATTTCCTTTGCCCACATGGCCCATTGGTCACTACTAATTCTCACAGTGATATTGAAATACACTCCTAGCTTGATCCCACAAAACACTATGTGGCCGTGCTAAGTAGTCCTGGGTAGAGATTGCTCTAGTCACAAGAGACAGCATGGACCTTGGCCCAGGCATTGTCAGGTGACCGATATAGTCCTGATGTAAGCTTCATGATCACAGCCTGAAGTGTGTTTCGACAACTTCCTTGTCTCTTCTATTTTTCTTGGAGACTTTGATATCAGATTGTCTGGATTTAAATTAATCCCAGATCTTCTCTTTAACCACTGGGGTGCTTAAAGCATTTACCTCATCTGCATTCTCTTTTATAGAGAGAATAAAATCAGACTATTGGCAGTATTGAATGAGATAGCTCATATAAAGAATTGAGCACAGTGCTTAGTACATAGGAAGCATTCCATATATGGGAGTTACTCTTTCTGTTGTTCTGTTGTTATGAAGGGTAGTTCCTCACATATTATTAATTCTTTCCTTTTACTCTTCTCTGGTGATGACAGTTTAGAGGACAAAGGGTTTTCTTTTAGAAGGAAAAGAAGAATCTGAGCCAGTCCTTGCCCCCTAGTCTTGCAAACAGGCTTTGCCAGATTTCTTGCTCTAGTCATGGACAACCCAGTGAAGAGACGCCATGGGCTGCCTCCTCTCATGTGAGCTAATCTGATAGTTGAGCTCTGCTTAGTACCCTGTCCTTTGATTTAGTTGGCTCAATGCAGCCATCAATCCCTTGGGTACTGAAGCAAATACAGCCTTCTCAGCATTCTGCCTGAACGAAGGCTTCCTGCATTTGTTGGCAGGAGGCCACAAGTTGACTTCATGGGGTCCTTAAGTAAGTCAGTTAGCCTCTCTGAAAAGAAAGGCTGATGATTCAAAAAATAAAGAGGTTGAAGAGGGCAGTAGCCCATCCTAGGCCCTTTGTGAGCTGAACCCTGGGGTCTTCCCATTCCCTTCCTTCACTTGCTCACCTTGCCCACTCTCTGCCTCAGTCCACAAGCCCTTTGATGGTTTTGTCCTTTTGTACCAGTTCTCTCTCTCAAGAATCCTTCTCCAACATCCTCACCTTCTTTGACTTACAAATTCCTGCTTATCTTTCAAGATTCATGTCTAAGTTACATTAGACATTCATTCATTCATTCATTCTAATGTAACTTAGACATGAGTCTTCTTATTCATTCATTCTACAAATATTTACTAAGCAAGGCACTGTGTTAGACACTGTCCAAGGCACTGTGTTAGACATCTTGTCCACTGTGGACAAAACAGAAAAACCTCAGCTCCTGTGGTGCTGAGGGAGAGACTGACAATAAACAAGCCAATGAACTGTAGAATGTCATGTCTGTGGTGCTAGACCAAAAAGGTGGGCAGGTGTGGGGTGAATGGTAGAAGGAGCTGCTTCTGAGAGAGCTGTTTTTGAACTAAGATCTGTAGGATGAGAAGATATCAGCCATGTGAAGAGCAGGGTTCTGAATGCACAAATACGCTAGTTTTATTTGGAGAACAAAAAGAATGGTATGATTAGAATATGAACAAGAGAGCATGAGAAGCTATCAGAAAGGTCTCAGGTACAGAGTTCAGATTTTATTCTGAGTGAATAGGGAGAGGCAAAATCAGATTTTGTGTTTATAATAGCACTCGGCCATCTGCGTGGAGCATGTATCGGGGGAGAAGCAGGGAGCCTGATTAGGAGGCTTTGGCAGTAGTTTAGGGTAGAGAGGATGGTGTTTTGATCCAGAATTACAGCTACAGAGTTGGGAGAAGTCACTTAGAGATATATCATGGAGGTCAGTGGGATCTTGCCAATGGATTGGGTTTGAGGGATCCAAAAAGAGAAATCCTAGGGTTTAGGTTTGAGCAACTGGTGGATGGATGGGTTTTAGATGTATTTTAATACCATATGCTGAGATGGGAGACAATCTGTGATAATGTCTAGGGGATTAGCAAGTCTAAAGTCTATTTTGGACATGTTAATTTTGAGATGCCTGTTAGCCATCTGAAGAGAAATGGCAGGTAGCTATTTGGATCTACAGGTGGGAATCTTGAGGGAAGACATCGGAATTATGTATAAATATATCCTCCCCCTACATGAGGAGTGAATTTGTCCCTCCTCTGCAGGGTTAAATTAGAAACCCAACAGATCCTAGGTTCTCCTGTCTCTGTGAGTACCACAGCATATCAAACATTAAAATTCACCTTTATCCCACATTAATTATGTGATTCTTTAAGTGTTGAGCTGCAGTTGACTAGTTTGATATGTTGCACTTTGTAGATATTTAATTAAAATATCATTTGATTTTGCACATTTTAAAGGCAAATCTGTTTTGAATGTTTCATGTTATTTTTGGATGCCCTTGGAAAGCTTATCATGTGAGCCATGGTACATTTAACCCTTAATTAGTAAAGTGAGTGTGCTTGCTCTTTTCGACTCCCAGCAATATTGTGATGCTTTTTAAAAGGGCTTTAAGTAGCTTCATGTTATAACCATGTATTTTGGTTTGTTTACCACTAGACCATAAGCTTGAAGAGAGCATGAAGGACTTCAGTGCTTGGTATATAGAAAGAAACTCAAAGTTTGTTTATGGAAGCAATTCACTTGGATTAATAAGGAGAAAAAGCTAAGTCCAGGAATATAGTGTGCTTCCTATCCACACTTGGGAAAAGGCTCTTACCCCTATCTTGCAATGTATGTAATATGGACTTGTTTTCTCCTTGGCACTCATAAAAGGGAGGCAGTGTTGTACAGAAAGTTGATGTTATAGGCTTGATTTTAATCCATATCCTTGATAGTTGTGAATCTTGCAACAGAAAGTTAGTTTCTGTAGGTTGCTCTGATTTTTGTGGGGGCAAAATTAAATAATGCCATTGTAGTAAAACTCTGCTGGCTTAAAAACACTGTATTCTTGTAGTACATTCTTTTCTAAAAAGCGTCTTACAATTCAGACCTCAGGGAATGTTTCTGTAAATTTCTAGAAGTGGATATGCAAAATATCTTTTGTTGCCTGACATCTGACCTAGAAAAAGCCAAGAGCTGCAACAACTATTGTGGTGAGGGACTCAACAATGGCCCTTTAGAGAAAAAAATCTTGCAAGAAAATCCTTTAGCAATAAGACAGTTAAACATCTTTCTAAGTCTCTTATAGGAAGAAGGTAGGAAGGTACAGCTGGAGTTCCCAGGTCCCAAACTTGCCCTAGGAGACTCAATGATGCTGTACAGCTGTATCATTCTTGCCCAAGAATTGACTTTGGGCCAGATCTTTTCCTCTCATGATGAAGAGGAGACATGATTTTATGGTTTATAGCCCCAATACTATTGCCAAATTGCTCCAATGAGCCATAGTGGAATAAAGTCCATCTTGACTATGCCTTGCTAAATTTGTCAGTGGCTCCAAAATATTCCGCCAAGAATTTCAGATTTTATGAGTTTTAACAAAAATAACCTTGGAAATAGACATCAACCAGGGAAGAGAAATGGTTTATACTTGTCATTGACACATACTGAGTTTGGAGCCCAGGCCCAGCTTGGGACAGGTGAGGTCGAACTGCAGCTTTGTATTCCCCTCCCATTTTGTATTAGAAAATTGCCTCCAGTTTTCTCTAATTGTCAAATTGCTGTCTGTTACTGCCCCTTGTGTGAAGCTGAATGATCATATGAAAGCAGTTAAGAATGCATGCCCACTTACATTTAAGCTGCATGATATTGTTTCTACATGAGGGGATGTTAAATACTTATATACTCAGATGTGCCTATAGTGTTGATCACTTGGTGGAGAAATTTCAACTTAGCAGTTACTACAACAGTTACTTTCCCTTCTCTGTGAAGCACTCAGTTTGCAAATTCCTCAAAATGAAGAGTAGATTGCTGTGTGGAAATGAGGAGTCTGATAGAAGAGATGAGTAGCATGATGATGGAGCTCTAATATTGGCTGAAAGGTGAGAGAGTGCTGATCAGTCCAGGGATGGATATTAAGGAATAGCAAGGTCTTCCATGGGTATGGAAATGGAAAAGAATGGGCACACTATCCATCTTATGGAAAATGTAAAAATGTCGATTCTTCTTGACTGATCCATCACATCTTGAATTACTGTTCTTTGTAGCAATGAGGTAATTAGTTAAAACCATTGGAACAATCGACTTGCTTCCCTGAACAACTCTTGGGCAGCAGATTTGCTGGTGATGCTCCTTCTGCTTTAGTTCCATCTGCTTAATTAAGCCTCAGCCATCCTCCAAGATCCAATACCAGTCTAAACTGCTCTAAGAAACACCTGACTAATCCAATTCAAAGGCATTTCTACCTGTCTGAACTTAACTTACTCATCTGAGGTTTAGAAGTCACTCCTTAGGATTAATGGTCTTACTGTTGAATTTTATTTTTATTATTCTCAGTCTGGTTTTGCAATCCCAATCAATTTATTTCAAGTCCATATGCCTCAGCTTTCTCATTTGTAAACAGAGGATACTACATGTATTTCTGTTCTAGAATTTTTGTGAGACTTAAAAGAGTATATTTATTGGCCAAAAAGCTCTTTGAGGTTTTTCTGTACCATCTTAGGGGAAACTTGAATGAACTTTTTGGCCAACTCAATATATCCACACACACACACGCTCTGTATGCCCACATTGTACAGCACATAGTAAATGGTCAATAAAATTAGTTTCTTCCCATCTCCGTAATGGGACTTCTTGGCAACAGAAGCTCTTTCTTATACCTTTTTGTATCCAGGTATAATGAGACTTTGTACTCATTATTTACCTTGGGTTAAACCTAATCAGAGCTCAGTGTGTGTGTCACTTCCGTTGATTTCTCATTTCTTTTTGCAAAAGGCAGGTCATTGAACCTTCAGGGCTAGTGACCATCATAAGCAGGGTTCACAAAGGTCTATGATCCATCGTTGTTTATTTGCTAACTATACAGTTCTACCCTGTAGCATGTACTAGAGACTAGTTTTAGACAAAGTCATCTTCTAGGCATCTAGGGATACAGCCACAGGGATATGATACAGCCAGGGATAATGATGCACAGGATATCAGCCAACTGAATAAGGCCATCTTCTATAACGCCTTTCACACTCCCCACCTCTTTGTGCCCAGCACCATGGCCCTCACCCTTTCATACACTCACAGGTAGGTGTGCAGTAGTCCATTCCCTGGGGGAAGCCAGGGAAAGAGCAGGTCCAGATGGCTCTTTCACTGGACATTGCATCTGTACAATGCAGTAGCAATTGCACCAAGCTTTTGTAGATTTTTTCACAACCTGCTTACTAAAAATGGGATTTAACAGTCATTCATGACCAAACCTAAATTGTTCCTTCCTTCTACTGGTGTTACATTCTCCTTTTTTCAGTTCCCATCTCTGTTCACCCTTTCTTCCCAATCTTATTTATATGCTCCATTCACCACCCTTTCTTCCATAGTCAGCTTCTGTATGGAAACAGAAGTTTCTCATGACCTCACCCTTTCAGAGATGTTTGCACATGGTTATGAACAGATCAAATAAACAGGAACTTAGGTTAATTTAATAGAAAAAATAAAATATGGAATAACATTGATTTTGGCCAGTATCAATTACAACCATTCTACTATATTTTACAAAAAAACAACTGAACATTTTACACATGTACAGTATTTTTCAGTAAAAGTGAATTTGGATTTAACAATGGATCACTAATGAAAAGACAAAAGAAAACAGAAAATAGAACTTCTGGCTCTAGGTTAGAGTATTTGTTGTCTCCAAACTTTGTACTATCCATTACATATATCTCATTATGAATATATATATTTATACATAATATATAACATTAACTTAAACTTTGAAAGCATTATGTTCTAGTTAATAATATTCTGTAGATAAACGAGGCAGTAACCACTAGTAGTTAAACCAGTATTTCCACAATGTGTGCCTGCATGGTCAGTGAGAAATGTAACACATGTTGGTGGACCCCAATGGTTTTGACTGCCAGATTGATGGTTATTTGTCTAAGAACACAGAAATCATTTTTATTTTTCCCTTCATAGTAACTTTGTGCCTCAAATATTATGGGTGGGTTCAGTTAAATGGATTCTTCTGCAGGCAGATCTGGTTTCACCATCTACATGACAGGCTCTCACTTACTTTTGTCCACTTAAGAGACTGCGACTTTAAATGTCAGACTCTACATGCCAGACCCAGGACTAACTTGCTTTCTTCAGGTCAGAAGGGCCTGCAGTGTTATGAAGAGGAAAAATTACTCAACAAAATCAGTTGATCCCCTAGTTATATATGAATTATTACATGACTTAGGATCACTGCAGTGCTATTAAAAGGGTCATTAGACTTTGTACTCATTATTTACCTTGGGTTAAATGTTAACTTTGATGTCTTGGAATACAAACTTTCAAGTTAGGCCTTTTTACTAGCTTGCTTCTTGGATGGGGGCCTTAGTTAGCATCCATTTCCCAGGATAACCTATATTGATATCATTCCTCCTCTCATCTTGGAAGTGAGGCTGTCCGAAGCCTAAAGCCTGCAAGATGGCTGGTCACTCTGAAAGCAAATGAGGTCACCAATGGAGCTTTGATATGAAACATGAAGAAACTTGATATTAGTCTCTGCTCTCCTAAATAGAGAAACTCAAGAGTTATAAAAAGATCTATCAAGCTTCCTCATTTCTGACCACTAATCCAAAGAGTATTCACATAAGTCAGTCTGCTAGATTCCAGGATGTGTTTGGGGACTCATAGAAAACCAGTGAGTATATTTCCAGGAAAACAAATGGTCTCATTGACATTCAGTGGACAGGTGTATCAGCATGGTTATAGAGTGACAGAGGAGTGGGGAAAGAACAGAACCAGGAGGGTACAATCATGCTGCCCATATTCCATTTCCAGTTTTATTTTCTTAAAATGATAAGATGAAAAACACTTCTAATAAGCACCATTGAAAAATGTTACCCCGCCAACTTGGGCACAGGCTTAAATATTATTTAAATAAATTCCATTTCTTAAAAAATACAGGACCTTTTAGAAACTTTTGACTCTAGGAAGAAATTTCCTTCATTATATCCAAAACACTTTCCACTACAACACATGGAATTTCTGATGGCCTTAAAAAAATGCTATGGGGTACTGGCTGAATAGCACCAAGAACATGTGCAGGGTTTACGAGTGAACACTCTGGATTTGGGGGGAGCTGGATCATTCTCAGCTATTCTGTGAATCTTTGCATTCTGTCCATCACCAATCTGACTATGCAGAGCAATCCTATTTGACCAGCTGTATGTAAAATAACCGAATCTACCATGGAAAAGCCAGTAGCAGCAAGTCTATCTGATGAAACCAGTGGAGCAGACTTATCAAGTGGGCATAATGCCAAAACCAGCACATAATGCATGAAGTAAATTATGTGTGGAAAGTATCAATGGCCAGCTGTGAAAAACCAAGACAAATGACACTGAACACAACTCTGTGGGATGTTCTTAATGCCCTTAGGTCCAGTTTTCTGCCATTTCCCCCAACAGTGGACTCAAGCATGAAAAACGATGGATGCAAGAGCTTTCTGTTTCATTTTGATCTACGTCTGCTCTTGTGATGTTTTTGAAAGGGATTTTTAGGCGTCTCAAAGGGGGAAGCAAGCAAGTAAATGCAAAAGGAAAAAAAAAAAAAGGACCTTCAAAAACAGGGCAGGAAATCAAATCATTACTTTAACGTCAAATTTTGGCATCAGATGCTTTGGTCATACAATACTGTCTCTGTGGTTCTGGCTGTTTAGCACTAAACACCCAGTTATAAAAGGTAGGCTTGTTGTAGGTTTATTTCTTTTTCCATTTAAGTTCTGACAAAACAGTTCACCATCTCCCTGCACAAATTGGAGCGAGAGAGCAAAAGAGAGCAAGAAAGAGAGAGGTGGCTTGCTTTTTTTTTTTTTTTTTTGCTTTTTTTTTCCTTTTTAATAATAATATGGAGTAATCTATAAGTCTACAGGAACAAAGAAATCTAGGATGGCAGCTCAGCCTTGGAATGTACATGTTTTGCAGCACAGTTGTTGAAGAACCTTCCGTTGGCACAGATTGTTCTTTTTCACTAGCATACAGAAGCCTCCTTCCGCCCAGGACTCTTCCGTTGCTTTTCCAGGAATTCAGCAAGAGACAGGGGAAGTTGAGGACGAGAGCAGCAAGATGGACACACACGGAGGAAGGTTGTGATTGGCCAGAGAGGCAGATGGGGGGATTGGAAGGGGTCATTCGGGAGCAGTCAACAGGAGGAGAATTTGGTCCACCCAAAGTGATTTCAGTCAACAGCATTGTTTTTCAAGAAACATTGTTTTGCAGTCCAGCGGTAAATGTGATTGGTATCCATTTATGAAAAGGAAAAAAAGATTAGAAAAAGAATAAATTAGAAATCAATAATAATACAAGCGAGGAATTTTCTTTCTGGAATTACCTACAGCAGAGCATATGCAGTCATTTATACTGTATTTCATTGAGTCTAAGACACTGGATTTCAGATACACCACTTTTTTAAGTACTGCCAAGAAAAATTCTTATTAAATGGTGACACAATAACCTTTTGTCAATTAGCATATTAGTTTTATGCTTATTAAAGTATTTGCATAACATGCTGTTTTTTTTCTGGGCTTAGGTAATAACTCTTCCTTTGAATATTGAGACATAGTTTAACTTTTTGAAGCTATTAGGAAGTGCAATTAAATGCCACATAAGTAGGAGTGATCATGTGCCTCAGTTGACTAGATATGTCTGTGACTAAGTCACAGGTGATGACAACTACATCACATCAACCTGTGGATCAAAGCAGCTGTAAGCTGCCACGAATTATAAGATGCATCTGATTCCAGAGCTATTAAAATATAATAAAAAAGTATGTCTTAGAATCACTGAAATATGACAGTTGAAAGAAAATAATAACACATCCCTAACAGCACATGGTGATTGCCATGTGATTTGAAAAGCCTAGTGAGCTGTCAATGATCTCATTCTTTAATCTACTTGAAAATGGACTCATCACAAATCATGGTTCTTCATTTTCCACTTTTGCCCACAATCGTGACATGCCACTTTTACCAAAGTGCCACTGGCATAAATGATCCCATGCTTACCATGGTTTAGGAAAAGCAGTTAAAGATCACAAACCTTGAAATGCCTATTACCAAGTACTATGGGTGAACCTCTCAAGTCATGGTGCATCTTTTGGGTCAATGGCTTAAAAATCTTGCTTGGTTTTTCAGTTACTAACTAAGAAAAATTCTGATCGTATTCAGATAGAGGGGGATCAGCTTTTAACGTGCGGGTAAGGATCACTGGCTGATAACTAGAAAGTAACACTTACATGGTATCTGGGGTGCTATCACTCCCAGTCTTCTTACCTGAGTGTTGTGTGGTGAGAATTGGCCCTGGCCATGAAAAGTCTGAATGCAGAGCCTGAGCAGGTCTGCCTGTCCCTGCCAGGTCAATCATACATTAGAAGAGCTATGAAGATGCAAAGTCACTTAGACGCTCTGTGGATATGAGAGCATAAATGATTTCCCTATTGGTGCCATCACACGCTCAGGTATCTTTGTTGTTTGAGATTCCTAATGGGAAGGTATGATAACCATATGAGGGCAACAGTATTATCCCTTTTATTTTTATAGATGAGGGCAGTGAGGCCCCGAAAAACTCATAACCTGTCCAAGGTCTGGAGTCTAGATAAGAATGATGCATTCTGACTTCTGAATCTACATTCTCCCAGCCATAGCACTCTTCTGCCTCTTGTGAAATTTCCAGAAGAGGAACCATTCAAAGGAACACAAAGATTAAACCCAGGGAAATGATTTTATCAGGGAAAACTGTTCCAAATGCATCGTTTTTTTTTTTCCTATTTCCCTAACAGTCCAAGATGTTTAGAACAATGATGGTTCAAACATTTTATTTCTACATTGTTGCGATGCACATGTGCATAAAGTCTAGGCACAAATTTAAGAGTCCTCTCTGCACGAATTATGTCTAGAGTCAAAGCTTATAAGATATTGGGGTTGGAATAATTTAAATTCATTCATTTTATGAATAGGGAAATAGCAGAAGCTAGAAAATGAGAGAACTTGGCATTTGCCAAATTATCAGAGGGAATGGCTGCACAGTAAAAACACTTCAGAAGCTTCTAAAGCTATCAGTGCTTTACCCCAAGACCAATTTAAATGAATCTTGAGGGAAGGTGTGGGGTCCTGGCCTTTTGGTTGAGAACTACTGGTGCAATGAAAAGAAAAATGGACCAATATTAGCATTAGAACCAATCTGTAATTGTTTTATCATTAGATAAATGCCTATCTATCACGGCTTAATAAAAGATTCAGATGCCGTTTGATTGTTATTTACATATCACAATTACAAACAATCCAAATGAGAGGAGAGTGGCAGTAAACTGTGGCATATCCACAAGACAGACTGTTAAGCTGTTATTAAAAGTGAAGTTTCTGAAGATTTTGTAAAAACATAGCATAGCATTTATCTAATGCTTAGAGCAGAAAGCAAGGTACAGAACTCTATGTGGTATTTTAAAAAGTACATATGATGGAAGACTGGAAAACAATACAATATGTAGCCTTTTCTAGTTAGTGTTTGTATGATTCCAACTATATGCCACTCTGGAAAAGTCAAATCTATGATGACTGAAAAAAAAAGTAGTGGTTTCCAGGGGGAGGGAAGAAGGAAGGGATAGGTAGAGCACACAGGATTTTCAGGGTAGTGAAGGGTGATCTGAATGGTGGATACTTGTGGTGGTGTGGTAGATACAGTGGTGGATACTTGTCTTTATACATTTGTTCAAACTCATAGAACACCAAAAGTGGACTCTAATGTAAACTG
The DNA here is from genome assembly GCA_006410675.1 of Oreotragus oreotragus. Taxonomy (NCBI): domain Eukaryota; kingdom Metazoa; phylum Chordata; class Mammalia; order Artiodactyla; family Bovidae; genus Oreotragus; species Oreotragus oreotragus. The sequence goes on from SJYX01016128.1 coordinate 85,664, forward strand.
TGACAATGATTTGTCAGTGTTGGCTTATCAACTGTAACAAACATATCATTCTGGTGAGGGATACTGATAGTGAGTATGTGTGTATGTGTGTATGTATGGTCAGCGTGGTCAGAGGATATATGGGAATTCTCTTTACTTTCTGCTGAATTTTGTTCTGAACCTGAAGCTCTAAAGTTTTCAAGAACAAGGTCTACTAATTAAGAAAAATTAGTGCCATCTTTGTAAATGGATGCTTTAGTTATTTTTGCAGTTAAAACAACCAGAAAACTAAACCCGTTGAGGGTGTAAGTTCAAGGAACACCAACAAGACATCAGCATGTCTTACCTGAGACATGCTTGATAGTTAATTTTTTCAAGTGGAAATATATATTAGACCTTAACATGGAAGGATCACATGGTTCTCAGAAGATCAAAATAAGTAGTTGTACTCACCGTCCTTGCAGATGGCCCCCATCTGACACATTCCTAAGTCTAAGAGATACCCACTGGGACAGCTCGTACAGTTCTTGATCCCTGGACCATTGCATGTCAAACAGCTGGCATCACATCTATGGGGAGAATGTACAATGTATCATCCTTTCACACATCAGGCACAGGAAAAGATGTGTTTACTGTCAATCTCTTAACATCTTAAATTTAATTCTCCCTTTGAAGAGGCCACAAAAATATTTTCTTAAATGAATTGCTTTAATTGACAACATTAAAGAAAACCTAGCAGGTAGACCGATTTTAAAGAGGAGAGAGCATGCACTTGAAACAGAAATGCAACTTTAGAGGTTTTAAAGTGCTCCTGAGGCGCACACACAAAAATCAGTTGGGTTTAAAGCTGCAGAGTGTTGGTGTCCATCGGTAAATGTTTGCACCTTATTTTTCATTAATCATTGTACGTTTCATATTGTTTACGAAGGCAGTCAAATAAGGAATCCAGTTGCCAAACACTGGAGCTTAAATGGGGGTTTGGGGATCCACTTACTTTTTGCAGGATTTGTATCCATTTTCTAAAGAGTGGTCAAAGTAGTAGCTGATACTACAGCTCTGCACGCATCTCCGCTCCTCCATGAAGTAGCCTTCTGTGCAGTTAATACACCCGTCAGCGCCCGCTCCTTAAAAGCAAGACAAATGCAGGAAACAGAAACAAAGCCTCAGAAAAGGTTGCACAGCGGGCTGCTTTTTGCATAATTGGTGAAAATGGCATTAATAGGGTGCAATTTTGAGAACTGTAACATTTGTACTTTTCCTTATGTTCTCTGGGGGGAAAGCCTTCAGTTTTAGATTGAACCCATTTGCCAAAAAAACATCAAACCTCTTTTGAAAGCAAAGGAGGTACAGTTTCAGTTATGCAGGATGAATAAGTTCTGGAAATCTAACGTACGCCATGGTAACTATAGTTAACACTGTATTGTATACTCAAAACTCAACTAAGAGAGTTGATCTTAAGTGTTCTCACCACACACAAACTATGTGAGGTGATGAATATGTTAATTACCTTGTATTATATATATCAAAACATCACACATACATCTTAAAGTATATAATGTTTGTCAGTTATGCCTCAGTAAAGCTAGAAAAGTAAGTCTTTTTGTTTTTTATTTTTTATTTTTTTATTTTTTACTTTATTTTACTTTACAGTACTATATTGGATTTGGCATACATTGACATGAATCCGCAATTTTAAAAAGTCACCAAGAGGGTGTGCATGACTGATGGATAAAGACAGACAGCTGAAAGCGAAACCAGAGCTAGAGGAATGAGTCAGAGGCGTGGGGGAGGGGGTACCAGCACAGGTGGCGCAGAGGCGGTGGCAGGGCTGGCAGTCTCGGCCGCTGAAGTACCATCCGTCCTCACAGGTGACAGCGCACCGGGACCCCTGCAGGCTGGAGACAGACGGCTGTGGTCAGGCAGAGGCCATGACTCCCCAAGGCTGTATGCAACACATGTAGTTTCCCCCAGAGGTCAGTGGATCTGGAAGAACTTCAAAGCAGGAGAAATCGCCCCTGTACCTTCTTTTTTTCTCCTCCCGATGCCTAGAATGCTTCTCTGTGCCTGTAATAACTTTGTAGCCTATACATGTGGTGCAAGTTTGGAGGACATTCCTCTTAATTATTAGGCTGGCTGACACATTTTTTCTTTACTCAACATTTTACAACCTGGAGGTTTTTAAAAGTATTTTATGGACCAAAACAATCACCTTACCTAACAATATGCCTACCAATCCCAGACCTCCTAGACCTACTCCACAATAAACTTAAATGTTGTTCTGTAACTGTATCTGTTGTAGGAATATGTGGTAAAATGAATTACACCTGAATAGAAGGGTACAACTATCCTGCCCAACCCTCAGCTCAAACTCCCAGGAATAGCCTTTTTAAAATTTTAAGTGCTTCTGATTTTAGTTCTTGGACCAAAACAAGAGAATCCTAACATACTTTTGCTTCTATTGCTTCATTTATTAATTTTAAACTCTAATGAAATATTTGGCAAAATTATTTATTTATATTGCTGCTTCACCAAACATCTCAACTTTTCTTAGTTACATTATTATTTAGTATTTTTGGTTATCTCTAAATAGCACTCTTAGGTATTACCTAATATGTTGCTAGAATGTCGAATGAGGAATGTGTATTTTTTTTTCTCCTAATTTTTTATCACCTGTAAGGTTTTTTATAGCCTACAGATTGATTCTTAAAAACAAATGTCTAAAATTTACAGCATTTAATATACAAACATTACTCATGGAATAACTCAGTAGGGAGACTGTTACCATAATCCCATGTCAACCAGTAGACAGTTCTAGAAAATGGGTATCTAAGCAACAGGGTCAAATGCTTTCTGTGTTCTTATAGAAAATACATTTCTCTACATTGCTGCAATTCACATGTTACTTGACTGTGCTTTGTTTATGGATCATACTATTAAAAACTAACATTTAGTTTTCCCTTTATTTTTTATAATATATGTATATAAATATTTTTATATATTTAGTTTTCTCTTTACTTTAAGTAATTTGTAAAGAACAAAACCAAAGTAGATGAAAAAGAATCCCAAACAGTCCTGTTCACATTTTAATCCATATCCTTCTAGTATTTTATGCATAGATATTTTTCTGTTTTCTTAGCCACTATTTAAAAATTTACAGGTATTTTGAGGCAAAATGGTCAACCCTAGAAGCCCCTAAGAAAAACACAGGGAGCCTCAAAAAGACTGAAAGTGTATTTCATTCATAGATCTTCTCTTCTGGCCAGAGAGGTGTCATTTAAAAAGCCAATAAAAGAAAATCCCTTTCCTTTTGGTAGAGCTGGAAAAAGGGGACAGTGCATCAAATGAATCCGTTTGTGGGAGGAAATAGGACCACTGATAAACTTATCAAAGTTTTTCTTTTAAGCTGCCTTGTTTTTCTAATGAAGGAAATGACTTCTGAGGTTGGTACTTGCTCAGCTGTAGACAGAGGGCGCAGTGTGGGAGGAGGGAGTGTGCTAAGTGGGAAGTGCAGCAGAGCACCACTGGGAACCCTGATGCACTCTGCCACTTCCAGACTCCAGCGGTGGCGTGGTAAGCGAACCCAGTACTGGGTTCATGCTGGCGTGAGCCAGCTGAGTTAGATGTGTGCTGTCCCATACGCTCTAGCACCTGTGGGCTCGAAAGCACTTGAAATGTGGCTAGGGTGGCCAAGGCACAGAATTTAACATTTTATTTTCGTTCATTTCACTCTAAATCTTACAAATTGGCACTTGATTCAGTTATCAGAAAACTTTTAAATAAGTGCAGAACAACTTGGCTATCTAAAATCTACTTCAACTAAAGTTTTATAAAATCTATATACAGATCAAGTATTTCCCCCAAAATTACTGTCTTAATTGAGATATGCTTTAAGGGTGAAATACACACCAGATTTTGAAGACTGGGCACTACAAACAAAATATAGAATATCTCACTGATTATCTTTCATATTGTCTTATATTGATTACATGTTGAAATAATATTTTGGATATATTTGGTTAAAGATTTCATTAAAATAAATTTCACCTATATCTTTTTACTCCTTTTAATGTGGCTACTCACGTATTTAAAATTAATATATATGGCTCTCATTTCTATTAGAGAACATTTTTTACTCTATAAAATGTTCCCTAAGAAATATAGAAAATAATCTTGATCTTTTATTTTTCATGGGCCAATTCAGTGTCAGATATTGGAATAAGTGCTTTATAGATGTGATCACAGTTAATCCTTATCATAAGCCAGCAATTTTGAGGTTAGTATCACCCTTTTATAGATGAGAAAACTGAAGCTCAGAGAAGTGAACGGACTTGACCAAGATCACACAGCTGATAAATGGCAGAGAAAGATTTAAGCCCACATTTATCTTCCCTTTTTAAAAATTATAAGTCTGCTCCTTCTCCAAAAAGCAGTAGGATGCTGACTAAACTGATATTTATCAAAACTGAAGTCTTGAGATGAAAGGTGCGAAACAAATGGACACTGAATGCATCTATGGGGGAAAAAAGAAAGCCACGAATAATCAACTAATCGAAATAAAAATGATGTTCCCCTATTAATTAATGTAAAGGATTGCCTGCCTAGACTGCCTGGACCCTGATTATTGTGCCTTTGATCAAAAGTGGAAATAGAGGTACTAAGTGAAGTTGCTCAGTCGTGTCCGACTCTTTGCAACCTGGTGGACTGTGTAGCCTCTGAGGCTCCTCCATCCAGGATTCTCCAAGCAAGAAGACTGGAGTGGGTTGTCTTTTCCTTCTCCAGGGGATCTTCCCAGCCCAGGGATCGAAACCAGGTCTCCTGCATTGCAGACAGATGCTTTACCCTCTGAGCCATCAGGGAACTCTTAAAAGGGATGGAATGGGGCAGATTTCTAGCTTTATGTAATAAAGCCAGAGTCCAGCCCCTCACTCAGCATGGGATGATCTGACCTTCTTTAAGGATATCAAGAATACCTACTTCACTTGAGCTGGGTGTTATTCTCTCAAAGAATCTATCAATTGTCTGGCTTTAGCAATGAGCAAGTCTCATCCATTCAAGGATGACATCCCCTGGTATTAAATCTATGTGCATACCACAGCATAATGGAACCAGCCTGAGGTGCTTAAGATAAGACAATGATTGGCTATATGGAGAGAAATAATAAAGATAAGGGAATAGTTTCGACCATTAAAGGAATGAATCAGGGGGATTAAATATAATTCATTGATGTTACCTACGCAGTAATCCTTGACTGATACACTGCTGGTCAAAAAGCCCAAAGAAAGCCTCTCAAATGGCCATTTATTTTCTTGTAGTTGAGCCATCTTTTCTAAAGAAAATTTTATTTGGCTTATAAACCTTCCAAAGCCAAGGGACCATCCAATTTTTCACATAAAATGATAGAGATAATGCAAATAGCAATCAAGTGTCTGAATGGGAGTCAAACCAAGGGTGACTTATAAGAGAGGTACCTATTTACTTTTTTTTTTTTCAAATTTATTGAGAAGTTTTGGGGGTATGTTACTTGGTGAAATCTTTAACTCTCTTACCTTAACCCCTCCCTGCATTCTGTACAGTTGTCAGATTCAGTACATGTCTTGCAGTTTTCATTGCACTTCCGGCAAAGATTTTTCTCTGTTAAAAAAAAAAAAAAAGGAACAAGGTTATAAATCAGTTGGTCAGCTGGATTTCATAAAAGCATATGTTTGCTAATGTATGCTATAGTATACATGGCCTTGAGTAGGAGGAAATTGTAGGAAAAGCCCCAGACTCAACATTTGCTATCACTTCTCAGCAAATCAAATACAGGTAGGAATATATAGCATTGGGAAATACCTTAGTAATATCTACCAGTCTGTAGACAAGAAAGCTACAGCCCACTTAATTCTTAAATAGTTTATTGGTTTTGTTCTTCTTCCTATTCTCTTTCCCAAGCAGAGTTTCCTGACTTCAAACAGTGAAAATCTCACTAATGAAGCTGGGGCACATCACTAGTAAGTACAGAGAGGCAACACTAGCAGCTGAAGAATGGAATGGTAGGCCTCCTGCTCACAGCTTGAATGACTACGCCAATGAACTACTTTTAAGATTGCAAGGTAAAGTTTATAGAAGCTGTGGAATCAATATAAATGTTACTATATTTCAGACAACACTTACATTTCTGGAGAACAGAAACATATTTGAATGAACAAATACACTGTGAACACTGGCTTTCTTGTTTAATACCAAACATTGAGGTGGGGGGAGGGTTGGGGGGGATGGCAAGTATGTTACTATCCTGTAGTAGAAAATGGTGATGTTACAAGGCAGGCCTTTTACCCCAGGTGAAATTTTTCTGGAGACTTTGATCCCTTCTCTGAGATGCCAGTGGATCCTAACTTCAGGCACATACAGAACCGAAGGAGCCTTTGTCCCGAGGCTTTGCTGTCTGCTCTCTAAATGCTGGTGTTCTTCAGGGTCCCACAGAGGAGCACTGCCTCACTGGATCCCTCTAAGGGTCTCCTAGAGGTCTAGCAGAATTCTGAGCTCCTTGGCAGGAAATACAAAGTTCTTTACCGTCTATGGCCTCCCCATCATAGGGTCATCGAGAATGGTGGACATGGCATAGGACCTGCAGCCAGAGGACCCAGAGTGGCATTCTGCTCTTAGCATTTCTAGTGGACAAGTTCACAATCTCTGTTCATTTGTTAACTAAATATTACAATGATGACTACCACTGAGCTGCTCTTGAGGAGTTAATGACCTTATTCAAGGGAACTGTAGATATGTTGGCAGTAATTATTGCTAATCACATACATATCACTGTGCTATATGTAAATGGACTTATTAAAGGAGGAAATTAAAACAAAAGGCAATTGCCTAGAAGGACAGAAATGCACAGACCACTTGTATCAGTGAGTGAACTGAAAATTGCTCAATCATCTGTGACTCTCTGCAACCCCATGGTCTATGCAGTCCATGGAATTCTCTAGGCCAGGTACTGGAATGAGTAGCCTTTCCCTTCTTCAGGTGTTATCAGTGAAGTAATTGTTTAAATAGCCTTCTTTAATTATCTCCCTTCCAGGCTCTGGCAAAAGAACTGATTGTCTCAATTATCGTTTTCCTATCAGGTACCACCTAGATATCTTTTCCAAGGCTCAGTCTTCTTAATAGAATTTTGATTTTTTTTTTTTTCTCAAGGAATACTACTTGTTTCTGATCCCTTTAAAACTTTTTTTAAGTATAGTTGATTTACAGTGTTTATTACTGCTGTACACATAGTGATTCAATTATACATTTTATACACATTCTTTTTAAAGTAACTTTTTCCACTGTGGTTTATCATAAGATATTGAATATAGTTCTGTGTGCTATACAGTACGACCTTGTTGTTGACCCATTCTGTGCATAAAAGCTTACATCTGCTAACCTAAAACTCTCACTCTATCTCTTCTCCAGCCCCTTCCTCCTTGGCAACCACCGGTCNATTGTGCCTTTGATCAAAAGTGGAAATAGAGGTACTAAGTGAAGTTGCTCAGTCGTGTCCGACTCTTTGCAACCTGGTGGACTGTGTAGCCTCTGAGGCTCCTCCATCCAGGATTCTCCAAGCAAGAAGACTGGAGTGGGTTGTCTTTTCCTTCTCCAGGGGATCTTCCCAGCCCAGGGATCGAAACCAGGTCTCCTGCATTGCAGACAGATGCTTTACCCTCTGAGCCATCAGGGAACTCTTAAAAGGGATGGAGTGGGGCAGAATTCTAGCTTTATGTAATAAAGCCAGAGTCCAGCCCCTCACTCAGCATGGGATGATCTGACCTTCTTTAAGGATATCAAGAATACCTACTTCACTTGAGCTGGGTGTTATTCTCTCAAAGAATCTATCAATTGTCTGGCTTTAGCAATGAGCAAGTCTCATCCATTCAAGGATGACATCCCCTGGTATTAAATCTATGTGCATACCACAGCATAATGGAACCAGCCTGAGGTGCTTAAGATAAGACAATGATTGGCTATATGGAGAGAAATAATAAAGATAAGGGAATAGTTTCGACCATTAAAGGAATGAATCAGGGGGATTAAATATAATTCATTGATGTTACCTACGCAGTAATCCTTGACTGATACACTGCTGGTCAAAAAGCCCAAAGAAAGCCTCTCAAATGGCCATTTATTTTCTTGTAGTTGAGCCATCTTTTCTAAAGAAAATTTTATTTGGCTTATAAACCTTCCAAAGCCAAGGGAGCATCCAATTTTTCACATAAAATGATAGAGATAATGCAAATAGCAATCAAGTGTCTGAATGGGAGTCAAACCAAGGGTGACTTATAAGAGAGGTACCTATTTACTTTTTTTTTTTTCAAATTTATTGAGAAGTTTTGGGGGTATGTTACTTGGTGAAATCTTTAACTCTCTTACCTTAACCCCTCCCTGCATTCTGTACAGTTGTCAGATTCAGTACATGTCTTGCAGTTTTCATTGCACTTCCGGCAAAGATTTTTCTCTGTTAAAAAAAAAAAAAAAGGAACAAGGTTATAAATCAGTTGGTCAGCTGGATTTCATAAAAGCATATGTTTGCTAATGTATGCTATAGTATACATGGCCTTGAGTAGGAGGAAATTGTAGGAAAAGCCCCAGACTCAACATTTGCTATCACTTCTCAGCAAATCAAATACAGGTAGGAATATATAGCATTGGGAAATACCTTAGTAATATCTACCAGTCTGTAGACAAGAAAGCTACAGCCCACTTAATTCTTAAATAGTTTATTGGTTTTGTTCTTCTTCCTATTCTCTTTCCCAAGCAGAGTTTCCTGACTTCAGTGAAAATCTCACTAATGAAGCTGGGGCACATCACTAGTAAGTACAGAGAGGCAACACTAGCAGCTGAAGAATGGAATGGTAGGCCTCCTGCTCACAGCTTGAATGACTACGCCAATGAACTACTTTTAAGATTGCAAGGTAAAGTTTATAGAAGCTGTGGAATCAATATAAATGTTACTATATTTCAGACAACACTTACATTTCTGGAGAACAGAAACATATTTGAATGAACAAATACACTGTGAACACTGGCTTTCTTGTTTAATACCAAACATTGAGGTGGGGGGAGGGTTGGGGGGGATGGCAAGTATGTTACTATCCTGTAGTAGAAAATGGTGATGTTACAAGGCAGGCCTTTTACCCCAGGTGAAATTTTTCTGGAGACTTTGATCCCTTCTCTGAGATGCCAGTGGATCCTAACTTCAGGCACATACAGAACCGAAGGAGCCTTTGTCCCGAGGCTTTGCTGTCTGCTCTCTAAATGCTGGTGTTCTTCAGGGTCCCACAGAGGAGCACTGCCTCACTGGATCCCTCTAAGGGTCTCCTAGAGGTCTAGCAGAATTCTGAGCTCCTTGGCAGGAAATACAAAGTTCTTTACCGTCTATGGCCTCCCCATCATAGGGTCATCGAGAATGGTGGACATGGCATAGGACCTGCAGCCAGAGGACCCAGAGTGGCATTCTGCTCTTAGCATTTCTAGTGGACAAGTTCACAATCTCTGTTCATTTGTTAACTAAATATTACAATGATGACTACCACTGAGCTGCTCTTGAGGAGTTAATGACCTTATTCAAGGGAACTGTAGATATGTTGGCAGTAATTATTGCTAATCACATACATATCACTGTGCTATATGTAAATGGACTTATTAAAGGAGGAAATTAAAACAAAAGGCAATTGCCTAGAAGGACAGAAATGCACAGACCACTTGTATCAGTGAGTGAACTGAAAATTGCTCAATCATCTGTGACTCTCTGCAACCCCATGGTCTATGCAGTCCATGGAATTCTCTAGGCCAGGTACTGGAATGAGTAGCCTTTCCCTTCTTCAGGTGTTATCAGTGAAGTAATTGTTTAAATAGCCTTCTTTAATTATCTCCCTTCCAGGCTCTGGCAAAAGAACTGATTGTCTCAATTATCGTTTTCCTATCAGGTACCACCTAGATATCTTTTCCAAGGCTCAGTCTTCTTAATAGAATTTTGATTTTTTTTTTTTTCTCAAGGAATACTACTTGTTTCTGATCCCTTTAAAACTTTTTTTAAGTATAGTTGATTTACAGTGTTTATTACTGCTGTACACATAGTGATTCAATTATACATTTTATACACATTCTTTTTAAAGTAACTTTTTCCACTGTGGTTTATCATAAGATATTGAATATAGTTCTGTGTGCTATACAGTACGACCTTGTTGTTGACCCATTCTGTGCATAAAAGCTTACATCTGCTAACCTAAAACTCTCACTCTATCTCTTCTCCAGCCCCTTCCTCCTTGGCAACCACCGGTCTGTTCTCTTTGTCCATGATTCTGTTTGTTTCATAAATAAGTTCATTTGTGTCTTATTTTAGAACTCACATATAAGTGTCATAATATGGTATTTATCTTTCTCTTTCTGACTTAGAATTTCACTTAGAATGATAATCTTTAGATGCATTCATGTTGCTACAAATGACACTATTTCATTTGTTTCTATGGCTGAGAACTGTTCCATTGTGTGCGTGTGTGTGTGTGCGTGTGTGTGCTTGTGTATACACACCATATCTTCTTTATCCATTCATCTGTCAATGGACATTTAGGTTGTTTCCATGCCTTTGCTCTTGTGAATAGTGCTATTAACATAGGGGTATATGTATCTTTTTGAATTACAATTTTGTCCGGATATATGCCCTGGAGTGGGATTGCTGGATCATATGATAGTTGTATTTTTAGTTTTATAAGGAGCTTCTATAATGTTTTCCACAGTGGCTCATCAACTTACATTCCTACCAACAGTGTAGGAGGGTTCTCTTTTCTCTCCAGCATTGCTTTTGCAGAATTTTTAATGATGGTTATTCTGACCATTGTGAGGTGTACCTCACTGTAGTTTTGATTTGCATTTCTCTAATAACTAGTCCTGTTGAGCATCTTTTCATATGCCTATTGGCTATCTGTATTTCTTCTTTGGAGAAATGTGTATTTAGGTCTTTTGCCTATTTTTCAGTTGGATTTGTTGCTGCTGTTGTTGAGTTGTACAAGCTGTTTGTATGTTTTGGAAATTAATCCCTTGTTGGTCGGATCAGTTCTAGGTATTTTCTCCTGTTCTGTAGCTTGTTTTTTCATTTTGTTTATGGTTTCCTTTGCTGTGCAAAAGCTTGTAAATTTGATTAGGTCCTGCTTATTTTTGTTTTTATTTCTATTGTCTTGGGAGCCCAAGGAAACAGTGGTATGATTTATATCAGAGAATAGTTTGCCTGTGTTCTCTTCTAGGAGCTTTATGGTATTACATCTTATGTTTGAGTCTTCAGTCTTCCAGCCGTTTTGAGTTTATTTTTATGTATGATGTAATGGAGTATTCTAACTTCATTGGTTTACATGCGACTGTCCAACTTTCCCAACACCACTTGCTCAAGAGATTGTTTAATTCCACTGAATATGTGTGTCTCCTCTGAAGATTAATTGATGATAGGTGTGTGGGTTTATTTCTGGGATCTCTATTCTGTTCTGTTGATCCATAAGTCTGTTTTGGTGGCAATATCATGTTTTGATTACTGTAGCTTTGCAGTATTGTCTGAAGTCTGGAGGGTTGTACCTCTTGATTTGTTTTCTTCAGGACTGTTTGGCCAATTCTGGGTCTTTTATGGTTTCATATGAATTTTAGGATTGTCTGTTCTAGTTCTGGGCTTCCCCGGTAGCTCGGTTGGTAAAGAGTCTGTCTGCAGTGCAGGAGACCTAATGTTATGGGTAACCTGCTTTGTTGTTCAGTAGCTCAGTCATGTCTGACTCTGTGAGACCCCACAGACTGCAGCACCCCAGGCTTTCCTGTTCTTCACTATCTCCCAGAGTTTACTCAAACTCATGTCCATTGAGTCGATGATGTCATCCAACCATCTCATCCTTTGTTGCTCCCTTCTCCTTTTGCCCTCCATCTTTCCCAGCATCAGGGTCTTTTCCAGTGAGTCAGCTGTTTACATCAGGTGGTCAAAGTATTGGACCTTTTGGTAATTTAGGGATCACATTAAACCTATAGATTGTTTTGGTAAGTATGGCCATTTTAACAATATTAATTATTCCAACCCAAGAGCATGAGGTATCTTTCATTTCTTTGAATCATCTTTGGCTTCCTTTATTAATGTTTTATAGTTCTCAGCAAATAAGTCTTTCACCTCCTTGGTCAGGTTTAATCCTAAGTCTTTTATTTTGGGGGTGAAATTTTTTAAAGTTTTTTTTTTTAAATAATTCTATTTTTATTTTTATTTTATTTTATTTTTTACTGTATTTACAGTACTGTATTGGTTTTGGCATACATTGACATGAATCTGTCATGGGTGTGCATGAACTCCCAAACATGATTCCCTTTCTTATTTCATTGTTGGTATAAAGACGTACAACCGATTTCTGTATGTTAATCTTATGTCCTGCTACCTTGCTGAATTCATTCATCAGCTCTAGTAGTTTTGTGTGAAGTCTTCAGGGTTTTATATACATATAGTATCACCATCTGCGTTTTACCTCTTCCTTTCCAATTTGAGTGCCTTTTATTTCTTGTGTGATTGCTGTGACTAGGACTTCCTAGTATGTTGACTAGAAAAGGTAAGAGTAGGCATCCTTGTCTTGTACCTGAATTTAGCAGGAAGGCTTTCAGCTTTTTACCATTGAGTATTATATTGGCTGTGGGTTTGTCATTAAGTAGCTTTTATTATGTTGAGATATGTTCTCTCTGTACCCACTTTGGTAAGGGTTCTTATCATGAATGGATGTTGAATTTTGTGAGATGCTTTTTCTGCACCTATTCAGATGAGCGTGTGTTTTTTGTCTTTTGTTTATTTGGTATATCACACATTGATCTGCATATGTGGAACCATCCTTGTGAACTTCAGATGAACCCCACTGGTCGTGGTGTATGATCTTTTTTATATGTTGTTATATTCAGTTGCTAATATTTTGTTGAGAATTTTTGCATCTATATTCATCAAAGATACTGGTTTGTAAATTTCTTTTCTGGTGGTGTCTTTGCCTGGTTTTGGTATCGAGGTGATAGCTTCAAAGAATGGCTTTGAGAGTGTTCCCTTCTCTTCAGTTTTCTGGAAGAGCTTGAAAAGGATCAGTATAGGTTCCTCTTTGTATGTTTGGTAGAATTCACCTGTAAAGTCATCTGGTTCTAGACTTTTGTTTGTAGAGAGGTTTTTTTTTTTTCACTCCAGTGGTTACTCAGTTTTTTAAAATTAATTTTTATTGTGGCATAGCTGCTTTACAATGTAGTGTTTCTGCTGTACAGCAAAGTGAATCAGCTATACGTATGCATATATCCCCCCTTTTTGAATTTCCTTCCCATTTAGGTCACCACAGAACACTGAGTAGAGATCCCCATGGTATGCAGTAAGCACTCATTAGTTATCTACTTTATACACAGCAGCATATATATATGCTAATTCCAATCTCCTAATTCATCCCACTCCCCCCATCCTTCCATTGGTAGCCATATACCGTTGAGAGTTTTAAAATTAGATTCTATTTCGGTTCTAGTGATTGGTCGTTTCAAATTATCTTTCTTTTTTACTCAATTTTAGTAGGATGTTTGTTTCCAGAAATTTGTCCACTTCTTCTGGATTGTCAAATTTGTTGGCATATAAGTGTTCATCGCATTCCCTTATGGTTTTTTGAATTTCTGTATCAGTTGATATGTTTCCTTTTTCATTTATTTTGTTTATTTGGGTTATCTCTCTTTTCTTTTTGATGAGCCTGGTCTGAGGTTTGTCAATCCTGTTTATTCTTTCAAAGTACCAGCTCTTGGTTTTATTGACTTTTTTCTATTTTGTTAAAAAAATCTGTTTTATTTCTTCTCTGATCTTTATTATTTCCTTCCTTTGCTGACTTTAGATTTTGTTTGTTCTTTTTCTTTAAAAAATATTATTTTTGGCAGAGCTGGGTCTTTGTTGCTTTGTGTGGGCTTTCTCTAGCTGCAGAAAGTGGAGGCTACTCTTTATTGTGGTGCACAGGTTTCTCATTGTGGAGCTTTTCTTGTTGCAGAACGTAGACTGTAGGCACGTGGGATTCAGCCGTAGCTGCAGCACACAGGCTCAGGAATTGTGGTGCATGGGCCTCGTTGCTGCACGGCCTGTGGAATCCACCTGGCCCAGGAATCAAACCTGTGTCCTCTGCATTGGCAGGGGGACTGCCATCCACAGCGCCACCAGGGAAGTCCCTATTCTTCTTTTTCTAATTTTATTAAGTGGTAGATGAAAGTGTTTATTTGAGATTTTTCTTGTTATTTTTTTAAACAGTAAAAAAGCTTTTTTAAAATTTTATCTTATATTGGAGCACAATATTGAAGTTGGTTAATGTGTTAGTTTCAGGCGCACAACAAAGTGATTCAGTTATACATATAAATGTATCTATTCTTTTTCAAGTTCTTTTCCCATTTAGGTTATTACAGAACATTGAGCAGAGTTCCCTGTGCTTGTTGGTTATCTGTTTTAAATATGGTAGTATGTACATGTCAATCCCAAACTCCCAATCTATCTCTGCCCTTCACCTTTCCCTCTGGTAACCATACATTCATTCTCTAAGTCTGAGAGTCTGTTTATGTTGTGTAAATAAGTTCATTTGTGTCATTCCTTCTAGAATCTTCATATGAATGATATCACATGATATTTGTCTTTGTCTTGCTTCACTTAGTCTGATAATCTCCAGGTCTATCCATGTCGGTGCAAATCGTATTGTTTCATTCCTTTAAATGACTGAGGCATATTCCATGGTTTATATGTAGCACGTCTCTATTCTCTCATCTTTTGATTGACATTTAGGTTGCTTCCATATCTTGGTTATTGTAAACAGTACTGCAGTGAACACTGGGGTGTATGTACTCTCTAAAACCATGTTTTTCTGTGAATATATGCACAAGAGTAGGATTGCTAGATCATATGGTAGCTGTATTTTTAGTTTTTTAAGGAACTGCCATTCTGTTCTCCATAGAGGCTCTACCCATTTACATTCCCACCAACAATGTAGGAGAGTTCCCTTTTCTCCACACCCTCTGCAGCATTTATTGTCTATAGATTTTTTGATCATGGCCATTCTGACTGGTGTGAGGTGGTATGTCTTTGTAGTCTTGATTTGTATCTCTCTAATAGTGATGTTAAACATCTTTTTATGTGCTCCTTGGCCATCTGTATATCTTCTTTGGAGAAGTGTCTATTTAGGTCTCCTGCCCATTTGTAAATTTTGGAGACTAATCCCTTTTTGGTTGCATTTTTTTTTTTTTTTTTTTTACCATTCTGTGAGCTGTCTTTTCATTTTGTTTAGGTTTCCTTCACTGTGCAAGCGCTTTTGAGTTTAATTAGGTAACATTTGTTGGTTTTTACTTCCATCTGGGAGATGGATCAGAAAAGATATTNTTGGAGACGAATCCCTTTTTGGTTGCATTTTTTTTTTTTTTTAAACCATTCTGTGAGCTGTCTTTTCATTTTGTTTAGGTTTCCTTCACTGTGCAAGCGCTTTTGAGTTTAATTAGGTAACATTTGTTGGTTTTTACTTCCATCTGGGAGATGGATCAGAAAAGATATTGCTGTGATTTATGTCCCAAGAATGTTCTGCCTATGTTTTCCTCTAAGAGATTTATATTAATAGTACTCAGTCTTACATTTAGGTCTTTAATCCATTTTGAGTTTATTTTTGTGTATGGTGTATTCCCAGCACCATTTATTGAAAAATCTTTTGTCCATTGTGTAGCCTTGCCTCCTTTGTTGTAGGTTAATTGGCCATAGGTATGTGGGTTTATTTCTGGGCTTTTTATCCTCTTCCATTGATCTATATTTCTTTTTTTGTGTCAGTATTACACTGTTTTGATGACTATAGATTTGTTATATAGTCTTAAGTCAAGGAGCCTGATTCCTCCAGTTCCGTTTTCCTTTCTCAAGATTGCTTTGGCTATTCAGGGTCTTCTATATCTCTTAAACAAATCTTAATCATAAATGGATGTTGAATTTTGTCAGAAGCTGTTTCTGCATCTATTGAGATGATCATATGGTTTTTATTCTTTAATTTGTTGTGGTGTATATAGTATCCTTGTTTATTTTCCTTTGTGGCCTTTGTTTTAAAGTTTATTTCATCTAATATGAGTATTATGACCCTTGCTTTTCATTTGCATCTGCATGAAATATCTTTTTCCATCCCCTCACTTTCAATCTTTGTGTGTCCTTTGCCCTAAAAATGGGTCTCTTATAAGCAGCATACTGTAGGCTCCTGAATTTTTTTAATCAAGTTGCCACTCTGTGTATTTTGATTAGAGCATTTAGACCATTGACATTTAAGGTAATTATTGACAGATATGTATTTATTGCCATTTTAAACCTTGCTTTCTCATTGATTTTAAATTTCTTCTTTGTCACTGTATCTTTTTTGTTGTTGTGGTTTGATTTTCTTTTGTATTATACTAAATGTTCTCTTCTCTTTGGATTCTGTGAATCTATTGTATGTTTTTGATTTGTGGTTATCCTGTTTTTCAATTATGTTAACTCCTTCCTATATCTACTTGCCTTAGACTGGTAGTCATATAGGCTCAAACACATTCTAGGAGGAGTAAAAAATCTACACATTTTTACTCTTCTCCACATTTTATAACTTTGATGTCCTCTTTTATATCTTCATTTTTAGGGAAATTAAAATAGAGGTAGTCTTGTTCAGGCTTCAGAAGCAGGAGAGCAGGCCTCTGACTTCTGACCCTGCCAGGACTATGTGCCTGCCTATAAGTATACCACTTGTTGCTGGAAAGTTAAGGGGCACTTTACATAAGAAAGTTTAGTGGGTCTTGAAATTTTCTTAAGCCCTTGAGGGCCTGGCCAGCTCCCTCCTCTCTTCAAGGTCTAAGAAGTCTTATGACTCACAAGGAGAAACAAATAACATTGTAAAAGTTAAAGGAAAAAACCAGGACTGCTATTTTGCATACAAAGTGATGAATATATCAGTTTTTGGCCTGGGATTATAAGCAGGAGCTCCCCAAACTGCAATTTCAAGTCTTAACCCGTGAAGTGAATACACTTCCTGGGACCATTTCCCAACTGGGACTCCAGATTGCTGTCATCCAGGACTTTAAAAAGCACTACTCAAGTCTAGATGTAGCTTGTTGGCCCAATTTGGTGATAATGGATGTTGATACTTCTCTATATTGCTTCTATTTCTTTTCTTTTAATGACTATATAATTGAGACTAAGTCAAATAATCCTCTATTAAAATATATTAAAATTTTTCATCATGTGTGGAATGAGTGGTTGCTTTTGTTAACTAATCCTTCGAACTGAAAATGAGGTAAAACTTTCAGCAAAACGTTCATGTCCATCCTTTTGCTATTCATTGTAACTGTCGTTACTTTCATAGAAATTTTTTGACTTAATTTTAAATGTATGTACTGGCTTATCAGTTTGTATACAAAATGGCAGCCCTGGTGTTTTTCCTGATAGTTCAGTTGATAAAGAATCCACCTGCAATGCAGGAGACCCCGGTTTGATTCCTGGGTTGGAAAGATCTGCTGGAGAAGGGATAGGCTACGCATTCCAGTATTCATGGGCTTTCCTGGTGGCTCAGCTGGTAAAGAATCCACCTGCAGTGCAGGAGACCTGGGTTCCTGGTCTCCTGGAGAAGGGAATGGCTACCCACTCCAGTATTCTGGCCTAGAGAATTCCATGGACTGTATAGTCCATGGGATCACAAAGAATCAGACACGACTAGGGAACTATCACTTTTCCTTCCAGCTGTGATTTTTCTCTTACCTATAGATTATTTCTTTTGTATTTGNGGAGAAGGGAATGGCTACCCACTCCAGTATTCTGGCCTAGAGAATTCCATGGACTGTATAGTCCATGGGATCACAAAGAATCAGACACGACTAGGGAACTATCACTTTTCCTTCCAGCTGTGATTTTTCTCTTACCTATAGATTATTTCTTTTGTATTTGGAGAAGACCTTAATATTTCCTTTAGGATAGGTTTGAAAGTGAAAGTGAAGTCGCTCATTCGTGTCCGACTCTTTGCGACCCCATGGACTGAAGCCTACCAGGCTCCTCCGTCCATGGGATTTTCCTGGCAAGAATACTGGAGTGGGTTGCCAATTCTTTCTCCAGGGGATCTTCCCCGCCCAGGGATTGAAACCAGGTCTCCTGCATTGCAGGCAGATACTTGACTGTCTGAGCTACCAGGGAAGTCCTAGGATAGGTTTAGTATTGTTGTATTCTTTTATCTGAGAAATTCTTTCTCTCTCTATTCTAAATGGTACTCTTGCTGGGTAGAGTATCCTAGGTTGCAGGTTTTTCCCTTTCAGAACTTTGACTATATCTTGCCACTCCCTCCTGGCCTGTAACATTTCTGTAGAGAAATGAGCTGATAGCCCTGTGGGGGTTTTCTTGTCATTAACTCTGTTTTTCTCTTGTTGCTTTTAGAATCCTCTCTTTAACTTTTGCCATTTTTATTATGTCTTGGTATAGATCTGTTTGGGTTTATCGTATTTAGAACTCTCTGTGCTTCCTGCACCTTGTAACCTGTTTCCTTTAGGTTTGGGAAGTTTTCTGCCATAATTTCTGAAAATGCATTTTCTTTCCCCTTTTCTTTTTCTTCCCCCTCTGGAGTCCCTATCATGTGTACATTGGCATGTTTTATACTATCCTATACATCTTTCATATTGTTTCCGGTTGTTTTTTTTTTTTCCCCCATTTGGCTGTCTGTCTGCTGTCCTGATAGGATGATGGAAATAATCCAGTCTTCAAGATCACTTATTCATTCTTCTGTAATGTTCATTCTGCTGTTCATTGCCATTAGCTCAGCTTTCATCTCTGTAAATGAGTTTTTCTAATTTTTCTTTATAGTTCCTAGTTCCTTTTTACAGTATTCTGCATTTCTGTCAATAGCCTTTCTTAATTCCCTCAGTATTTTCATTATCTCCTTTCAAAAATTGGTGTCTATTAGGCTAAAAAGGTCTGTGTCATTGTTCCTTCAGGGGAATTCCCTTGGTCTTTTAACTCAGAGCAGTTCCTCTCGCCTTCATTTTACTCCTCTTACCCTGTGAGTTGAGAAAGAATGACCTGCCGTGGCCTTGGAGGGCTGCTCATATGTGGGGGTTCATGAGTAGCTTGTGTGAGTTTAGCATATTTGGTGCAAGGGCTGCTTTAGTACTGATGCCTGTTGCCTCTTTCCTCAGTGTGTGCTGGTCATCATCCTCTTGATCTAGGGTGTGCCCGGTCCTGGGGTTCTTGCCAGTGGTGGTGGCTCAGGTGTGCCCTGGGAGAAGAGCTGGCTCACAACCACTCCTTGGGGCTGAGCGTCTTTTCCAAGGTTCAGCCTTCTTGACAGAATGTTGAATTTTTTCTTCAAGGAATACTACTCACTTCTGATCCCTTAGGTCTGCTCCGCATTCTTTTTCTCCTTTTTCCATGCAGGTCATGTTCCAAACTTGAGGGAAAATAAAAACTAGAGCTGGAACCCCTCCCCATTGCTCTAAAGGTAAGTCAAAAGCCCCATCTCCCTCATAGAGAACTGCTGCCTGTGTTTGAACCAAAAAGCTTCTTAAGGAGCAAGGGTATCCACTTGAAAATTCTTGCTGCTTTTGAAAAAAAACAAAAAAAACAAAAGCTCTTGTTCCTTTAAAGTTGGGTTTTCTTTTTTCTTAGGTTGGGTAGAAACAGGAAATTTCACTGTTATACTGTGGTGTGACACTCTCATTCAGATAAATTATCCAGGGCTCAGAAATAAAGCAAAAAATTCCTGCAGTCCTTCAGTTCAGTTCAGTCGCTCATTCATGTGCGACTCTTTGCAGCCCCATGAATCACAGCACGCCAGGCCTCCCTGTCCATCACCAACTCCCAGAGTTCACCCAAACTCATGTCCATCGAGTCAGTGATGCCATCCAGCCATCTCATCCTCAGTAGTCCCCTTCTCCTCCTGCCCCAATCCCTCCCAGCATCAGAGTCTTTTCCAGTGAGTCAACTCCTCGCATGAGGTGGCCAGAGTACTGGAGTTTCAGCTTTAGCATCAGTCCTTCCAAAGAAATCCCAGGACTGATCTTCAGAAAGGACTGGTTGGATCTCCTTGCAGTCCAAGGGACTCTCAAGAGTCTTCTCCAACATCACAGTTCAAAAGCATCAATTCTTCAGCACTCAGTCTTCTTTGCAGTCCAACTCTCACATCCATACATGACCACTGGAAAAACCATAGCCTTGACTAGATGGACCTTTGTTGGCAAAGTAATGTCTCTGCTTTTGAATATGCTGTCTAGGTTGGTCATAACTTTCCTTCCAAGGAGCAAGCGTCTTTTAATTTCATGGCTGCAGTCCTTACCAGGGCTATAATAGAGCACTGTCTAAAAAGAGGTGTGCCCGAGGATTACTCGATTCTCGAGGGAGTGTGCCTTCTCTGTTCACTAATGACATTTGATTAGAGTCCACATTCTGTGAAGTTATATGTTAATTTATACATTTTTGTTTGATAAAAGTTGCAAGTGAGTTCTGCCCATTTGAAAAAAGAACCCTCCAAAATTCTAATTGTATTCCCATGTATGAAATTTATTCAGTTTTTCTCTAACTCAGCAAATGGAGTTCATTTGCCTTTCCTGGTGGACTGTGATACCTGATAGTCTTTAAACCCACTTATCACCTTTAGGTTCCTTTATTGATGGGTTAAATAACTCTCTGATAAGTTTCTAGTCTCTATTTACATGCAAGTCATGTTTTTAACCTTACTGATATCATAAAAGTCTGTTTCCATTGCTTAGTGTGCAGAAAAAAACAGGCCTGGCTGCTATCCTTGTAAGGTTGGCCCATGGCTGACATCTGGGAAGTTGGATTTCATAAAGTTTCCCACTACCCTGACTAGAATGGCTCATGGTGCCTAAACTGTTTGTAGAAACAACATGGTTTTAATTGAACACCTGCTTTTCTTTGCAGAGTCTGGAATTTTGGTATGTTACAGGCACAGTGTGCCTTCATGGTTTTGTTCAGTCACTAAGTCAGGTCTGACTCTTCTGAGACCCCATGGACGGTAGGTCGCCAGGCTCCTCTGTCCATGGGATTTCCCAGGTAAGAATACTGGAGTGGATTGCCATTTCCTTCTCCAGGGGATCTTCCCAACCCAGGGGTCAAACCCATGTCTCCTGCATTGGCAAGTGGATTCTTTACCACTGAGCCATCAGAGGAGCTTTCATGACCAGATCCCAGTTACAACTCTGGGTGCTGAAACTCTAGGGAGGTTCCCTGGTAGCTGAAATTCACACATAATCACAGATTTCTGATGGGGAATGGGTTGTATCCTGTGTCACTCCATTGGAAGAAAAGTCTTGGAAGCTTGTACCTAGTTTCCTCCAGACTTTGTCATGTATGCCTCTCCCCTTTGCTGATTCTACTCTCTATCTCTCTACTCAAGTTATAACCATGAGTTCTTGAGTATAATTATATACTGAGTCTTGTAGGTCCTCCTAGCAAGTCAGTGAATCTGAGGTTGAGGCAGAGCACCCCTTGAAGGAGTTAGTTACAGGCATTTTTACACAAAATATTTTTTGCAAAATTTTCTATAAGTTCATTTTTATAAAATATTCTAGTGTTCTCCTAAAAATTGACTAGCTCTTTTTTGATATTAAGAAAGGGCCTAGATTTCATGAGGGGGACTATCCCTCCCAAGGTCGTTCAAGTGAAAACCTTATAGTTCCTCTCTAAAAACCAAATTTGGGAATCAACTCACTGGTGTCCTGATATGATCCATCAGGGCAGTGAGTGACACAGCTGTTGGTTTCTTCATTCAGGAAGTATCCATATTTACAGGACAGGCACTGGTCCCCGTGGCTTCCAAAGCAGGACTCGCAGTTGGGGGCACACTTTCTGCATCGCTTCTTATCAGCGTGGTAGTGGCCAGGAGGGCAGCTGGAGACACAGATTCTGCGTTGTGGAATGATAAAGAGCAGTGTCACCAGAGATTCAGTCCTGAGTAAGTAAGGTGCTGAGCACACAGCTGTCCTCATTCTCAAAACCCTTTTTAAACCGTGATGGAAATACTACATCCAAAGGGCCAAATTCTGTTGGTTAAAGCCTTCTCATATGTAGGGTGCTGACACAGCACTGCAGTTACATAATACCAAGTCCAACAAGCAAGGAATGTCTTGGTCCAAACCATCTTCTAGTTTGGGTCTAGCTCTTTAAAGGGGATGATGGTTAGAAACTGAGTCTCAACAGGAAGGTTGTCTGTTGGGTTGAAGGGAAGACATGTGAACCATGATTTTATACAAAAATGCCTATATAAAGGATTAACTTCTATTGTTGTATATTGTTCTATGAATTCTGGAGTGTGTATGCTATTATCTAAATTCATATATTTAGAGAGTTCCCTACTGGCTTAGTGGTTAGGATCCTGGGCTTTCACTGATGTGGCTTGGGTTCAGTCCCTAGTTGGGGTACTGAGATCCTCCCAGCTGTGTGGCATAGCCAAGAAAAAAAATGTATTTGAAAATTTAATGCTGTTTATGATAAAAAAAAATAACTTCTTTGCCCATAACTGAAGATCTGGGCTTTATTTATTCATTTAAAACAAGTACTTACTGAGTACTAATTAAATGTCAGGCATTTGCCAGTATAGGAGATAATGAGAGGGGCTGGGGTAGCCAAGGACTTTTCCTTTTAAGAAATTGATTTTTAATTAAAAATTCATTTTAAATTTAATTTTTGCTTTATATTCCAGTTAAGGAACTGAAATTCCAGCA
Organism: Oreotragus oreotragus; assembly: GCA_006410675.1. Taxonomy (NCBI): domain Eukaryota; kingdom Metazoa; phylum Chordata; class Mammalia; order Artiodactyla; family Bovidae; genus Oreotragus; species Oreotragus oreotragus. The sequence continues at coordinate 108,362 of SJYX01016128.1, forward strand.
TGGATGTTCAGTTCGTGTCTGAACTGAACAGGAATGGAACCCTCCTGCGTGACTGGAGTGTGGATACCAGGTCGGCTTCCCAGAGTGAGTTTCCTTCTGAAACGGGAGGGGGAGGTGTTAGGGATGTGGGAAACAGCCTGGAAGAACATGGCTTCTGATGAGCAGTGTGTTCCACAGCCTTCCCTGTGGATACATATCTGCTCAAGGCAGAAGCCAGGGGCTCAGAAGCATGGGTTCGAGCAGGCCCACCTTACTATCCAGAGCAGAGTAGTGAGAATGCACAGGGACCAGCAGCTTTGCCATATGGAAAGCTTACACTTTGAGGAATTCAGAAAATCCTCCATTTCCTGGAGGGAAAGTGCAGCTGTGGGGCATCAAACATCAGTGGGATGGAAAGGTCTAGAAGGGCAGATCAGGCATGTGCATAACTAGTATGTCCCCATCATCCTTTGAAATGTGAGAAAAGACCTCTGCAGTTTCCTAGCCGATCAAAATTGGGTGTTTTGTAATTCAGTATCAGTTTCACTATTCAAATGATGCAGCAAGGTGTAGGGGCCTGTGCAGCAGCATCTGGACTTTGGTTCTGGTGGGAAACATGGAACACCCTGCCCCTTGTGAACTGTGGGAGCTCCCAGGAACTGCCACCAGGGGGCGGGCTTCAGGTATCCTGATGGGGCATCCCTCTTACCTGGTGTTATTTTTCAGCTTGTAGTAGTAGTGCAAACAGTCATTGCAGTGGTCGGGTCCTGGCCCATCACAGCCCACCTCACTGCACTCAGGGTCACAGGGACCTCCAAAAGAAATCAGAACAACGCTTGGAAAAAGCGATTTTAAGCAAGTAAGCGTTAACTTGAATTTGGGATAAAAATAGGCTTTTTCTCCTCCTATGCAGTGAGAGTTTTTGTTAAGAGTTTCTAACGCAGTGAGAGGAGTAATGTTTAATGTGGCTATAAGCCCAGAGATGAATTCTTGCTTTTCATGGGGGGAACCTCAATTACCTAAGTATCAAGCATGTAACTCCTAGTCGGGACCTTGTCTTCAAAGTACACATATAGTTGCTCTGTGGGAAATGACAAATAATCCAGAATTCAAAGAACAAAACCACTGCAGCAACTAAAAAAAAAACGATTACAATTAAATATGCATAATAAAAATGTTGGATTTATAGAAAAATGAGAATTTTACACTGTTGGCAAAAAAGAAAAGAGGGCTGTTATTCAATGTCCTGACCAGACTGCCTCTCTCATCCAAGGTCATTAAAGCCACTGAGTACCTCTGAGATTCTGGAGCCAGAAAGAAACATCATTATGGCATCTGGCACAATTTTATCAGCATCTCGTCTTGGATTACAAAGCAGGTACTTGAGGCATAGATAATAGATTTGAAATTGCATCCTACCCATAGGGCAATGGGCAACTCAACAAAAGAAAACTACACATAAGTTTTAAAAGGTGCAAGCAAGCTTAAAGAATTCCAGACCAAGGATGAAGCTTCCTCATCTCTCTTGCTGTGTATTCTTTGGTGAAGAACTAGAAAGAATGCACAGGCAGGGGAAAAAAAATGCTAAAACGAGCTATTTTGTGATTGATGAAAAGAGATATTCTAATGACATGGGCTAGTTATAGATAACTTACTTCGTTGACTCCCTTTTTGTGTTTTCCATAGTCTGAGACATTTGGTCTCATAATCTTCAAGGTATTTCCCATTGAAAGCTCATATGATTTTAACTAGCAATTTACATGGTGCATGAAATGCAAGAAGAGTCAGTCGAGGGTACCAGAATTGTCTTGAGCCACACTTATTTTAATCAAAAGGTCTTTTGTTGAAATTTGGTTTCCTTTAGTCATTGTAGGACTATGTTCTACAGTTACTAAATTGAAACATAAAATGGTAGAAGTAGGGGAGGAATGACCTGGAGAAAGATCTAGTAGCCATACACCCTCATTTTACAGATAGAAATGATTTTCCAGGAGTTATAGTGGCATGCCTCATTGATCATACAGCTAGGAGAGTTGGGGTCAACAGAGGTCCTGCTTCTTAGTTCGGGTCTCCTACTAAGGGTAAGCCGTGACCTTTGGCTCTGAATAGAAATGAGTCATTCCAAAATGCTACAGACTTGACGTATATTGCTGCTTAATCATAAGAGTCATTTGACACTGTTTATCTCTAGTTTCCCAAAAGTCTTAAAGTTGATCTTGAAATTAAGTTCCACAGCTATTGCAACTTGGAACATTTTAGCTGACTACTGTAGTCCATAAGGAGAGAGTGCTTCTGCTGCCTAAGAGTTGAAGTTCAGCCAGCTGTGGGTCCCACAGTGCCTGGAATTCGATGAAGCAGTACAGGACCTGGATATGAGGATGCCATCTGACCCTCTCAAAGGCTGACTTCTTAATGAAAGTGAAAATCACAGCTCCAAAGAAAAGGAGTTATTGGGTGGCCCTAAATTTTCACCAGATGATTTCTACAATTAAAAAAAACCCAAACCATTTATTCTTGAGATGTGCCAAAGGACTCTGTATGGCAGGGTCACATGCTGTGCTGTTTCTTTCATAATCCTAAACTATCCCAGATGCATTTTAGGTTGCTGGGTAATAATGAAACAATTGTCTTTGTTTTCTCACAAGTGCCAATGTGGACATTTTGGAGATGCAGTGAGAAAAACCACAAAATGTATATAACTGTCTAGAATTTTAAGATTACCAAAATTTGAATGGGAAACATACCATAAGACACACAGTAATATTATTATGCTCCATTTATGTTTTTAGACATACTTTCTCCTATCAGCAAAGACAAAATAAATGGTTTTCCGGTTGTAACATGAACAGTAATGTTATAAACTCAAAGCAAAAGTTGAACACAATCTAGCTCTGGTTAGTTCAATGGGTCTGAATTCTCTATTGACACTGGGATACTACCTGTTCAGAATAAAAGGAACCAAATGCATATTTTAAATACTCTGTTAAAGTGATTAATGAAGAAGAATCTCAGAGAGCTTAGCTGCAGGAAGACAAGATGGTTCTGATCTAAAGGTACAATCAACTGCTATTTAAAAACAGTTCTCCATTAGGGAAAGCTTTTTTCATTAAGTGTTACATCCCAGAAGAACTGAATGCTGCTGGAAGTGGTAAACAACACAATAAGACAGGACTCAGAAATACACTGGGAAAGAGAAAAGATAATTTGCAGATGATACGGCTACAGTACTTAACTGCTCCAGAAAATCAACTATTAATAAAGGTAAGCGAAATGGTCAGATGTAAGATAAACATACAATAGCCAATAGATATCTCTGATACCAGAATACAGTAGAAAATATGGAATATTTTCCATTACAGTAGTAACTAGACCCAAAATATGTAGAAACAACACTACCAAGAAAAACACTTCATAAAATTAAAGGATTTCAGTAAAAAAAAAAGTCTGTTTTGGATGGAAAGACTGTAAACTGTAAAAAGAATTCTTTCTATGAGATTGCATGTAAATTCAAACACCTGTGGTGGATTCATGTTGATGTATGGCTGTTGATGTATGGCAAAACCAATATAGTACTGTAAAGTAAAATAAAGTAAAAATAAATAAATAAATGTTAAAAAAAGAAATGAAAAAAACAAACAAGAAAAACGTAATGTGCCACTATTATACCATGGTGACTATAGTTAATAATATTGCATTACAAATCTGTAAGTAAATTGCTACAGAAGTAAATCTTAAAAATTCTGGGGTAAATATGTAACATTGTAAAAAAAAAAACCCAAAAATAAATTTCAGTGAGATTTTTAAAGAGGGACTTAAGAATTGCTATGAGAATATGCAGATGTTCATATATTAAAATATAGTGTGGGTGCTATTGGATTAAGTATTATTAGATTGATAAATCAGAAAAAGTGATACCAGAAGAGACCATGGTATAAGAAATTACTGTGCTGTTATAAAGGAAACACTCTAATAAAAGTAGGGATGGCAACTCAGTCATTAGTCTCTTTGGAGGATAAAGACAAAACTTCACTTTACACTGTATGTTATAAATCAAAGTAAGTTCTAGATGAGTTAATGGCCAAATGCAAAATCAGATTAAAAAAATATGCATATAGATATTTATTTTTAAAGAATAAACATTCTGTATAAAAGAAATTATAATTGCTATATGAAACTATAAACTCTGCCCTCCAAACAAAAACTGCATTTTGGAAGCAGGTGATAACAGAGAAATGGTTTTCAGCAAATATGAGACAATGTGAGAGTCAATAACATACAGAGTCTTTATAAATAAGACAAATGCTGCCACTATGAATTAAGAAGTGAGTAAAAGACACAATTCAGAGAACTACCAAGGAAAAAAATGGTTAGCTTTACTAAATGTTTAGATTTACTAGGAGTCAGAGCTATGAAAATTTAAATCTGTTCTTTTGCTTTTTTCTTTCCACTCGAGGCTGACAGGAATGAGGGCAGTAACATTCATGGTGTAGACTGGGACATGTCTGGAAAGCAACATATCCAGGCCCTAAAAGTGATGGTTCCCTTTGATGTGGTAATTCTTAGAACTTTATTCTAAAGAAATAGTCAAAGATGATATAGTAAAAAACTGATAATGATATTCATTGAGCTCTTATTTAAAATAGCATAAAATATAATGTAAAGCAAATTACAGATCTCAGATTGTGGATTAAATATAATACAGTCACGGGATGGACGATTATGCTTTTAAATATGTGTTCTAAGGATATTTGACAACAGGGAAATATGCTCTTAATAATACCTTTAATGGGAAAAAAGGATATGAACATTCTATATACAGTGTGATTTTAGTTTTGAAGGAAAAAACATTGATATTTGAATATATGAATGTACACATACAAATATGTTTAAGGGATAGAAAGGAAGATGGATTAAAATAGATCACAATATGAGTAGAAGTGTGTCTCCTTGGGGGAATGACGCATGAGTTTTTTTCCTTAGCCTACCTTCTCACTGGGAGCCAGCTCACCTGCATAATCCTCCGTCCCATAGTCGTCGGTGGGGTCTTCGACTCGGCTATACCGGACACGTTCCACTTTAGGAAACTCATTGGTGGGTGAGTATGGCTGCACAGACGTGCCATAGAGGACCAGAGACCATTCTTTCAATTTACCTTGGGAAACAATAATAAAAGTATATCATGAGCAAACAGTCTCTCTAGAGCTTTACAATTTCTTTCATTCCTTCTAACTGAAGAAAAAGCGGTAGAAGAATAGAACTGTGGGAAACAGATTCATATGAATCATGCATCACATACAGGGCTAGAAATGCATTTTCCACTGCTTGCAGAATTAACTATTTAATAATTCACATACCATGTATTTCCTGGATAACAATTGCAGGACACATCCTAATTTAATCAGCTTTTTTTTTTTTTTTTTNGAATAGAACTGTGGGAAACAGATTCATATGAATCATGCATCACATACAGGGCTAGAAATGCATTTTCCACTGCTTGCAGAATTAACTATTTAATAATTCACATACCATGTATTTCCTGGATAACAATTGCAGGACACATCCTAATTTAATCAGCCTTTTTTTTTTTTTTTTGGTGAGATACAACCATCTCAGCTTGCTGGATCAAGGGCTGAATTTAAAATTATGAGTATTTAAGAGAATCCTAGAATCTTACAGAAGGCATTCTTTTTCTAGGTATAAAGGTCTTATTTACATTTAAAAGCAGGATCGACATTCTCTGACTTGTTTATCAAAAATAAAAAGATTATAACAGCTACTTTGTTTCACCCAATTCAAGTGATTAGTCAGTCTTAAGAATACATCACTATATTAACTGATAGACCTGTGCTGTCCAATGACAACCACTTGACCTATTTGGCTGTTTCTGTGTAACTAAAATTTAAAACCTCGTTCTTCAGTCAGACCACATTTCAAGTGCTCAGTAAGCATATATGACTAGTGGCTCTACGGTAGACAGCACAGCTATAGGAAACGTTTCCACTACTGGCAGCATGTTCTGCTGGGTGGTACTGGCAGAGCATTTCCTGGACAAGGGCACCTCGGGGCACGAGGGAAGTGCTTTACCTCCTTTGGATGGCAGACTCTCAAGGAACATTTGCCTAATCCTTATTTAGTCATTCATTTCTCAGCTTTATAAAACTAAAATCTTTAATGCAAAAAGTAAACAGAAAACATGTTTCCCTGACTTAATATAGTTCTTTTTAATATGAATCTTAAGTAAAAGTGATCAAGACAGAAGTATTAAAAACATGGAAATATGCTGGCAGGAAGGCAGGATACTTGCCCCCTACCCCCACACACCGTAGATCTCCTCCTTACCTTGACATAATACAGAGAATCTAGGTAAGGTTGGGGTTGGGCTCTGTCACAGTCCAGAGAGTGATGAACTGCAGATGTCTGATAATTTATCTGTTAGCATCTATTATCCCCATCAAATTGATGCTTATTTTTTATAAGTGCTTACTATATGCTAAATACATTTTATTCTATTCAGTGGTCACAAGTGGGAAATAGATATTTTCACTATATAGATGAGAAGACAGAGGCACAGAGGCTGATAAAGTTCCCGAAAGCAGTAAGAGGACAGATTGATATTAAAACCCATTTGCATCTATGTTCATCAGTGATACTGGCCTGTAATTTTCTTTTTTTGTGGCATCTTTGTCGGGTTTTGGTATTAGGGTGATGCTGGCCTCATAGAATGAGTTTGCCTTCCTCTGCAATTTTCTGGAAGAGTTTGAGTA
>SJYX01016128.1:119400-153829 GCA_006410675.1 Oreotragus oreotragus
GATGATTTGGGAGAATAGCATTGAAATATGTATATTATCATGTAAGAAACGAATTGCCAGTCTATGTTCGATGCAGGATGCAGGATGCTTGGGGCTGGTGTATGGGGATGATCCGGAGGGATGATGGGGCGGGGGAGGAGGGAGGGGGGTTCATGTTTGGGAGTTCGTGTACACCTGTGGCAGAAAATAAAAAGAAATATAAGGAAATGGAAGTAGTAAAAAAAAAAACAAACCCATTTGGGGGTTCTGATTTAAGAGTAATATAGGAAGGTCCTGAACTCACTGCTTCTCATACACTCAGTGAATCTACAGCCACACGTGGGACAGTTTCCTCCAGAAAAAAAAAACAAAAAACAAAAAAAACACCAAAGCAGCTGAGTGGCTCCTGTGTGGGTACGCCCAGTTGTGTCTGACTCTGCACCACCATGGACTGTAGCCCGCCAGGCTCCTCTGTCCATGGGATCCTCCAGGCCAGAATACTGGAGTGCATTGCCATTTCCTCCTCCAGGGGTTCTTCCTGACCCAGGGATTGAACCCAGGTCTCCTGCGTTGCAGGCAGATTCTCTACCACTGCACCGCCTGGGAGTGGCTCCTCCTCCTCATCAGGAAAATGAGGAAACCACATGTCAAAATGGGCAGGAGAGGCTCAGACACATCTCACCATAAACTCCACCTTCCGTGCTGCAACCAGCAACCAGGAGGGGACACAGTACCCCCAGCTTCTCCCCCAAGGAGTGAAAAGTTTGACCCCCACATTGGGTATCACAACTTTTAAGACCTGCACTCGAGCCCCCAGACCATGTAGCTCTGAAAGCCAGTGGGGCTTGGGTCCACTAAAGAGTTCACCAGCGTGGGCTCTCACCCTTGGGTATTGTACAGAGGTGGTTGACTGCAAAGCACCCAGACTTTCTGTGAAATAGGCTTATTTGCTTATCTTAAAGCGCTGGCTGAGGGGCAGACATGTAATTTAATATACAGATAAGGACCCACTGAATACTCTCCAAAGATGGAGGCTCATGGGGGCCATCTGGGTGTTCTCCCTTGGCCTTTCCATCTTGTTGGTACCAAAAAGAAAGGGGCTTGTACCTTCAGCTGGCACCCAGGGGACACCTCTAGGTTGCTGGCTCTGCTGGTTAGTGGGGCTTAGGTTCACGCATCCCCTAAGACTATGAATAAAATTGATAAACCTTTAGGCAGATTCACCAAGAAGAAGAGAGAAAAGCCTCAAACCAGAAATTAAAAAGGAGACATTTTAATTAATACAAAATTTAAAAGGCTCATAAGACTACTATCAGCAATTATATACTAACAAACTGGAAGACCTACAAGAAATGAGTGGATTCCTAGAAATATATATTCTACTAAGACTGAATCATGAAGAAATTGAAATCTGAATAGACCAATTATTATAAGGAGATTGACTCAGTAATCAAGAACTTCCTAACAAAGGCATGTCCAGGATTAGACACCTTCACTAGTGGATTCTATCAAACAGTTAAATAAAAATCAATACCAATCCTTCTTGTGCTGCATGTGAAGTTGCTTTAATCATGTCTAACTCTGTGTGGTCCTATGGACTGTAGCCTGCCAATCTCCTCTATCCATGGGATTCATCAGGCAAGAATACTGGAGTGGGTTGCCATGCTCCCCTCCCATGGATCTTCCCAACTCAGGGATCGAACCTGTGTCTCTCAGGTCTCCTGCATTGGCAGGCAAGTTCTTACCACTAGCACCACCTGGGGAGCCTGATCCTTCTCAAATTCTTCCAAAAAATAGAAGAGGAAGGAATGGGATTCATCAGGCAAGAATACTGGAGTGGGTTGCCATGCTCCCCTCCCATGGATCTTCCCAACTCAGGGATCGAACCTGTGTCTCTCAGGTCTCCTGCATTGGCAGGCAAGTTCTTACCACTAGCACCACCTGGGGAGCCTGATCCTTCTCAAATTCTTCCAAAAAATAGAAGAGGAAGGAATACTTCAAAACTAATTTTATGAAGTCAGTATTATTACTCTGATGGGTTCCCAGGGGGCACAGTGGTAAAGAATCTGCCTGCCAAGGGTTTGATCATTGGGTTGGGAAGATTCCCTTGAGCAGAAAATGGCAATCCACTCCAGTATTCTTGCCTGAAAAATTCTATGGCCAGAGGAGCCTGAAGGGCTATAGTCCATGTGGTAGCAAAGAATAGGATGTGACTGAGTTAAGCATACATGTTACTCTGGTATCAAAGCCAGATGTAAACATAGATGCAAAAATCCTTAACAAAATATTAGCAAACCGAATACATCAATACATTAGAAGGATAATACATCATAATCAAATGGGATTTCAGGGATGAAAGCTTGTTTCAACATCTGAGAATCATTCACTCTCATTTTCCACAGTAACAAAATGAAGGCTTAAAACTCATAATTATCTCAGTAGACGCAAAAAAGCATTGACAGAATTCAACATCCATTTATGAAAAAGACTTTCAACAAAGTGGTTATAGAGGGAACATTTGTCAACATAGTAAAGATCAGGAGCAAGGATGTAGGCAAGAAAAAGAAAAAGCATATAAGTTATAAAGGAAGACGTAAAACATTTGTAGATGACATATTACATATAGAAACCCCTAAAGACTCTACCAAAAAACTTAGAACTAAGCAACAAAGTCAAAGAAGTTCCAAGATACGAAATTAATGTACAAAAATCTGTTGCATTTCTTTACACAAATGATAGACTATCAGAGAAAGCAATCCTATTTACAATTGCATCGAAAGAACAAAATACCTAGGAATAAATATAACCAAGAAGGTGAGATATCTCTCTACATTGGAAACTATAAGGAATTGATGAAATAAGTTGACATGAATAAATGGAAAGATATTCCATATTCATGAATTATAGGAATATTATAAAAATGTCCCTACTACCTAAAGCAATCTACAGATTCAATGGAACCCTTAGGAAAATTCCAAAGGCATTTTTCACAGAAATAGAACAAAGAATCCTAACATTTTTATGGAACCCAAAGACCCAAAATAGCCAAAGCAATCTTGAGAAAGAACAAAGCTGGAGTTATCATACTCCCTGATTTCAAACTATATTACAAAGGTATAATAATCAAATAGTAATGGTATTGACATAAAAACAGATAAATGAATGAAACAGAAATGCACATGTATATAGACAATTTATGACAAAGGAGCCAAGAATATATTGATGCAATAGAGAAAAGGCAGTCTTCAACAAACGGTGTTAGAAAAACTGGACCGCTATCTAACACCATGCACAAAAACTAACTTGTAATGGCTTAAAGATCTGAATGTAAAACCTTCTAGAAGAAAACCAGTGGCACACTCCTTGACACTGATCTTCGGAATGATTTTTTGTATTTGACAACAAAAGCAAAGGGAACAAATGCAAAAATAAACACATGGGACTATATCAAACTATAGAGCTTCTGCACAGCAAAGGAAATTATCAATTAAATGAAAATGTAACTTATGGAAAATATTTGCAAATCATATATCTGATAAGGGGCAAATATCCAAAACATATAAAAATCTCATACAACTCAACAGCAGAAAAGCAATCTGATTAAAACATGGGAAGAGGATCTAAATAAACATTTTTCAAAAGAGTACATACAGATGGCCAGCATGAAGAGGTGCTCAACATCACTAATCATCCAAGAAATGCAAATTAAAACCACAATGAGCTATTATTTTATACCTGTTAGAATGGCTATTATCAAAAAGACAAGAAATAGCAAATAATGGTGAGGAAGTGGAGAAAAGGGAATCCTTGGTGGGAATGTAAATTTTCAGCCACTCTGGAAAAATTATGGGATTTCCTCAAAAAATTAAAAATAGAACTACCATGTGGTCCAGAAATTCCACTTCTGGAAAAAAAAAAACACTCTTAAAAGTTATATGTACCCATATGTTCACTGCAGTATTATTTAGATAGCCTAAAAAAGAAGGCAGCCCACATGTCCAATGATGGATGAATGGATATACACACACACACACAGAAATATAGACACATACACATATAAATGTATATAGATAATATTTGGCCATAAAAGGGAATCTTTCCACTTGGGAAAACATGGATGGACCTTGCTAAGTGAAGTCAGATAGAAAATGACAGATATTATATGATCTCTTATATGTGGAATCTTAAAAAATTTTAAAAATAGAAGATTGAACACATAGATACACAGAACAGACTGGTGGTTGCTAGAGGCAGGAGGTGTGTAGGAGTGGATGAAATAGATGAAGGGGATCAAATGGTACAAACTTCCAGTTAAAAATTATTAAGTCCTGAGGATATAATGTACAGATTGGTGAGTATATTTAATAATAGTGTATTGTATACAACAAAGTCTTTAAACAGTGTATCTTAAAAGGTCTCATCACAGGAAAAAAATTATGTGAGGTGATGGGTGTTCACTAGACTTATTGTGGTTATTGTTTTGCAATATATACAAATATAAAATTATACAACTAAAACTAATATGTCAATTACCCCTCAATTAAAAAAAAATCTGTATCCAAATCTTACATTGTTAAACTGTTATATAATTCTGTCTTCCTGGTCATTTCTAGGAGTATAAGAATATGAAGTTTAAAAATAAACGTGTTCTGGGCCACATTCATTGTTTTCTGACATTTGCACTGGGCCAGCAGGCTGGTTTATATTTGGTTTGCCCTCTGACAGCTTTTCTTTGGACTGACTTGTTAATGACTGTGCTAATCTTAATTAGGGTGTTATTCAGTCTCAGGATTTCAAGTCGTAGACATTAAGTGCTGTCAAGAAGTGAATGACTACCTGAAATTAATGGCCTATCTGACTGCCTTCAGGTGGCAATACAAAAAGAGAGCCTCTTTTCCTTACGGCATCTCTCAAGTGCATAATTGGAGCACATGACACAAAGACAGTATGGGAAGCCCCATCCATCAGTCACTGGTCCATTTGCCTTAAGATCATCTCGGATCTAAAAGTTTACCCTTGTAAGTAAGCGTTTAGAGAGTGCTGACTCATAACTGATTATCTCCCTTGGTCCCATTTCTGAAGTACATCATAAGCCCTCTGGGGACACCCTTGCTGGGCAATTTATCTTTTTATTTTTCACTTATTATGTCATTTTATTTCCTTAGGATCTCTGCCACAACTCACATCAAATGCTGCCATATTTGGGCTGTCATCTTTTACCTCCCCTACTACTTTTTCCATTTGCTAAATTCTGTAGGAGATTTTGCAGTGGAAATGGCAATATCTTGTGAAGAAATAGCAATATAAATGCAGAATAAGAGAGAATCCATTCTGCTTGCTAACACTCAAATGCAATCTGCCCAAGGTAAAAATCAAAGATGGATTTAATATGCAATGGAACAAGAATAAGAAAAAAATCCTCCAAAAACCTTATTATGTTTTAATAATAAACAAGTGGAAAGAAATAATAAATAAATGTAAACTCAGTTTGGAGCCATATACATATATTTGGGAATGATTCTACTATTTAATTGGGCTAGAAGAATCTACATCTGCAACTGAATTACTAAAGAAATCCCACATTAATTGGAGGACTGTATGCCATAGTAGCAATGACAGAAATAGAAAAAAGTGAAAGTCCCTTTTCAAAATTGTGTCTAATCCTGACCTGAAAGGTTAGTTGAAGAAAAGATACCTGAAGACCATGTGTTTCTACTAAAGCCTTCTGACCCCAGGTTATATAGCATTAGGTATCTCTTCTGGCACAAAGGAACATCTCAAGATGACTGGAGGTGACTGGGGTTGAACATTTAAACAGTATAAGGAGAAGTCAATGATACGAAATAGACAACTCTAGATGATCAGAGCTACTGCAGAGACCTTTTAACACAGGTAATCACAATAAACTCTGGATAGACTCTGAACTTCTTGAGGGCAGAGAGAGATTAATAGCCTCACACCTGTGCATGCAAACCCCAGGTCTGTCATCAGTGTGCCCCCAGGGGCAGTCTACTTGTGGGGAGGAGCATTTTATCATGAGATGCATTCGAATGGTGATATTAAAGAGTTATTTTATATATAACTGTCTCAAATTCTCAATATGCACCCCTTATGTCTGTAGGCTGTACCTTTCTTGGTACACAACTGCCACGTCTAGACAGTGTTTATTTCGCTTAGATCTCTTGAGATGTAAGAGTGACACGTGCTGATGGATCTAGTGGGAGCTGCCCTTTGGTCAGGGAAGCCTAGTCCAGCTACCATGCCTGCTATTGCCCCTGAGTGCCTTGACACAGTGCATCTCCATGGCATGAGCAAGAAGCATGGTTTGAAGAGAAGAGGGAAGGAGAGGGGAAGGTCCTGGGAACTGAGATTAGGAACAAGTGAAAGCTTTCCAGTGACTAGGATCTAGTTTATTCAGAGGTTTTCTATCAACCCTGCCTTGTTGACAAACATCTGATTTCTGAGTAAGACCTTTGCAATTATTACATATATGGTGGCTGCTGGAGGTGTGCTGGGCTCAGATATGCTTTCACGAAACTTTTATCCTGATTCATTGTGACCTTGCTACCATGATGGTTTTGATTCCCCTGAGTCTGGGACCACTGTGACAACACAGATGAACCACATCATGGAATAAAGGAAAAGAGATGGCTACACTGTGTGCCCTAAAAATGGATCTCTCAGAATGAGTAACTTCCCCTGAGTGGTGGGCAAAAGTGTGGCAAATGTATGCATCAGGGGACTTCCTTGGTGGTCCAGTGGCTAAGACTGTGTTCTCAACGCAGGGGGCCTGGATTTGATTCCACATGCTGCAACTAAAGATCCTGCATACTCCACTAAGATCCCACACAGTAAAATAATAAGTAATAAAAACAAAATTTTAAAAAAATGTACACTTCACTCTTCACTTTACTGATTGCTTCTTTTGTCCTATACAACCCATAGTATCCAAATGATACACACCATTACAGTTAACTACAGAATGTTTGGGTTAATCTATTCTGATCAAAAGAAGACTTAGAATTGTACACCAGTCCTATACTGGCCCTCAAGCCTTGTTCTTCTGCAGATGGGCTAGACAAAGGATTAAGAAGCAACAACTTATTAGATGATGGAAGATGTGGCCACAGCTGGGCGGGAACTGGGGTAGTTATCAGAGAGAGCATCTGTTACTAGGCAAGTATTACTCAGGGCTCCACCACGGGCAACAAAGTTCAGTCACTCAGTCATGTCTGACTGCGATCCCATGGACTGCACACGCCAGGCTTCCTTGTCTGTCACCAATTCCCAGAGGTTACTCAAACTCATGTCCATTGAGTTGGTGATGCCATCCAACCATCTCATCCTTTGTCGTCCCCTTCTCCTCCTGCCTTCAATCTTTCCCAGCATCAGGGTCTTTTCAAATGAGTCAGTGCTTCGTATCAGGTGGCCAAAGTATTAGAGTTTCAGCTTCAGCATCAGTCTTTCCAATGAATATTCAGGACTGATTTCCTTTAGGATGGACTGGTTGGATCTCTTTGCAGTCCAAGGGACTCTCTAGAGTCTTCTCCAATACCACAGTTCAAAAGCATCAATTTTTCGGTGTTCAGCTTTCTTTATAGTCCAACTCTCATATTCATACATGACTACTAGAAAAACCATAGCTTTGACTACACAGACCTTTGTTGGCAAAGTAATATCTCTGCTTTTTAGTATATTGTCTAGGTTGGTCATAGCTTTTCTTCCAAGGAGCAAGAAGTGTCTTTTAATTTCATGGCTGCAGTTACCATCTACAGTGATTCTGGAGCTCCAGAAAATAAAGTGTCTCACTGCTTCTATTGTTTCCCATCTATTTGCCATGAAGTGATGGGACCAGATGCCATGATCTTAGCTTTCTGAATGTTGAGTTTTAAGCCAGCTTTTTCACTCTCTTCTTTCACTTTCATCAAGAAGCTCTTTAGTTCTTTGCTTTCTGCCATAAGGGTGGTGTCATCTGCATATCTGAGGTTATTGATATTTGTTCCAGCAATCTTGATTCTAGTCTGTGCTTCATCCAGCCTGGCATTTCTCATGATGTACTCTGCATATAAATTAAATAAGCAGGGTGACAATATACAGCCTTGATGTACCCCTTTCCTGGTTTAGAACCAGTCTGTTGTTCCATGTCCAGTTCTAACTGTTGCCTCTTGACCTGCTTACAGGTTTTGCAGGAGGCAGGTCAGGTGGTCTGGTATTCCCATCTCTTGAAGAATTTTCCACAGTTTGTCATGATCCACACAGTCAAAGGCTTTGGTGCAGTCAATAATCAGAATTTGATGTTTTTCTGGAACTCACTTGCTTTTTCGATGATCCAGCAGATGTTGGCAATTTGAGCTCTGGTTCCTCTGCCTTTTCTAAAACCAGCTTGAGCATCTGGAAGTTCACGCACTGTTGAAGCCTGGCTTGGAGAATTACTTTGCTAGTGTGTGAGATGCGTGCAATTGTGTGGTAGTTTGAACATTCTTTGGCATTGCCTTTCTTTGGGATTGGAATGAAAACTGACCTTTTCCAGTCCTGTGGCCACTGCTGAGTTTTCCAAATTTGCTGGCATACGGAGTGCAACACTTTCACAGCATCATCTTTTAGGATTTGAAATAGCTCAACTGGAATACCATCATCTCCACTAGCTTTGTTTGTAGTGATGCTTCCTAAGGCCCACTTGACTTTGCATTCCAGGATGTCTGGCTCAAGGTGAGTGATCACACTATTGTGATTATCTGGGTCGTGAAGATCTTTTTTGTATAGTTCTTCTGTGGATTCTTACCACCTCTTAATAACTTCTGCTTCTGTTAGGTCCATACCATTTCTGTCCTTTATCGTGCCCATCTTTGCATGAAATGTTCCCTTGGTATCTCTAATTTTCTTGAAGAGATCTCAAGTCTTTCCCAGTCTATTGTTTTCCTCTATTTCTTTGTGTTGATCACTGAGGAAGGCTTTCTTATCTCTCCTTGCTATTGTTTGGAACTCTGCATTCAAATGGGTGTATCTTTCCTTTTCTTCTTTGCCTTTTGCTTCTTTTCTTTTCTCAGCTATTTGTAAGGCCTCTTCAGACAACCATTTTGCCTTTCTTTTTCTTGGGGATGGTCTTGAACACTGCCTCCTGTACAATGTCACGAACCTCAATCCATAGTTCTTCAGGCACTCTATCAGATCTAATCCCTTGAATCTATTTGTCACTTCCACCGATAATCATAAGGGATTTGATTTAGGTCATACCTGAATGGCCTAGTGGTTTTCCCTACTTTCTTCAATTTAAGTCTGAATTTTGCAATAAGGAGTTCATGGTCTGAGCCACAGTCAGCTCCTGGTCTTGTTTTTGTTGACTGTATAGAGCTTCTCCATCTTTGGCTGCAAAGAATATATTCAATCTGATTTGGTATTGACCATCTGGTGAGGTCCATGTGTAGAGTCTTCTCGTGTGTTGTTGGAAAAGGGTGTTTGCTATGACCAGTGTGTTCTCTTAGCACAACTCTGTTAACCTTTGCCCTGCTTCATTTTGTACTGCAAAGCCAAATTTCCCTGTTACTCTAGGTATCTCTTCACTTCCTACTTTTGCATTCTAGTCCCTGTAATGAAAAGGACATCTTTTTTGGGTGTTAGTTCTAGAAGGTATTGTACATCTTCATAGAAATATTCAACTCCAGCTTCTTCAGCATTACTGGTTGGGGCATAGACTTGGATTACTGATATTGAATACAGGGTGCTGCAAAAAACTGTTTAGTCTCCCATCTCACACTGCATTTGTACTTTTCCTTATTTTATGTTACAAATAAGGTTCATACATCAGCAGGAAGAGGGAAACAGGCCATGTGTGGCAACACAGCCTGAGATGACCTGAAAAGAATTCTGTGGACATCATTCATTACCATGTTTCACAAATCAGGAAAGTTTTCTCTTTACTTAGCTCTTGGTCTTATGCAGGGCCGAATGCTATCACTCATTTTCTTTAGTGGCAACCAGTTTAACTGGCATAGGCCAAGCTCAAGGTCCTGTCTTCACTGAAAATTAAATTTAAAGCAAACTCAGAAAAAAGATATCGAAGGAAACCTGTCTATGTGATTTAACCCATTGCATGTGGACAAGGCTGGCTTGTTTTTTGATAAAGTAATGGAAGGTGGTTAGAGACATTGATCATAATTCTGAAATATCAATCAATAGCTGTCATGTTTTATCTTGTCTTTATATTTAAAGGACTTTTCTTGAATTCTTATCCTAAGTTATTACTTTTCTAATGGTGATCTCAAGAACTGGAGTACAGGAGGACAACTCGAGGCACAGAATCACATGAAGAAGGATAAAATTGATATATGAATGTGAAACACATTTATTGCCCAGAATATACACCGTTTTTCTGTACAATAAGTCAAATTATAGAAATAGAGTTCTTACCTGGAGTCTTGAAGTTCCTCAGCTGAGAGGGAGTGTCATAAACTTCCAGGATCCAGTCACCAGCAGCTCGTTCTCCCCAGCAATGAATGGTCATGAATTCCCAATTTTTAAATCCTTCCATGGAATGATCAAAAAGCCTGAGAGAGAGCCATGAAACATTGCTTTTGTGTGTTGTTTAAAATCTAGTGAGGGTCCCGTCAAGACCATGATCAATGACCTCTCTGTATCCATCACATGTTCAGTTCAGCACTGGAGATTGTCTTCATCCCAGGCATCACCGATTAGTAGATCCAAATACACACACACACGTAATTATTTGGAAACAGGCATGGGACTTGCCATGCAGTAACAAATCTGGGAGGGATAATGACGTGGGTGTCAGGGAACCAAGGCTAAACTCTACCCACAAGCCTGGTAGTACCAAGAGCTGGAGATGCTGAGCAACTGAAGCTTGCTTCCACTGCTGATAGATATGTAAAATGGTGCAGCTGCTCTGAACAACAGTTAGACAGTTCTTACCATATGACTAAGCTATCCCCCCCCCACCAGATATTTATTTACCCAAGAGGAGTATAGACATGTGCCCACACAAAGAACTCCACATGAATGTTCACAGCAGCATTATTCATAATTGTCAAAAACTATCAGCAACTCAGATGTCCATCATCTGGTGAATGCATAAAGAAATTATGCTGTATTCATACAAGGAAACACTACCTCGTAATACAAATTTGAATGATTAATAACTGCAACAACATGAATGAATTTCAAAGGCAGTAAGCTAGGTGGAAAAAGTCAGACACAAAAGATTATGTATTATCTGATTCGATTTCATATGACATTATAGAAAACACTACTTAAACGGAAACAGATCAGTGATTGCCACGGGCCAGGAGGGAGGAGGCAGGGGCATGATGGAAGTTTTGGGAGTGGAGGAACAGTCTTATATCTTGAAACTAATGTATAGTTATGCAAGTATATATTTATCAAAACTTACGCAATTATTTACATTGAAAGTGAATTATATGGAAATTACCCCTAAATGAAAAGACCATGCCCATTAATATTATCCAGTTCAGGAAGTCATGCCTGGAACTGCAGCCTAGATTCTGTCCTTCCAGTCTGTCCATTAATTTTTTAAGTTCCTAATTCCCTGTATGAAATCTTTTTCTGCTTGAACCATATCCAGTTACTAGGATATTATCTATCCTTCAGAGCAGATAAATAAAAGGTCATGACAACTGGATCCTGATAGCTATTTATGACATAACAGTCAACTCTCCTTGCTTTAATTTCATGTTCACCAAGGAAACTGGTGGCTCTAATTTGAACTTGTGGTTCTTCCCATTGGAAGAAAAACATGCTGTTCTAAAAACCAGTTTAATCTCATTGTAACTAATACATAACAACTCTGATTTCTGTGTGTGTGTGTTATATAAATGTGTTTGAGGCTCCCTCTAAAATATCAGCTGGCTTCTCAAACAGAACGGTTGGATGGTGTACATAGAGACTGTGTAAGTGGCTGACACTTGGAGAAGAACAATAAACAGGAAAATCACCTGTTACATGTTCCTGAGCCCTTGAAAGAAGAAAAAAGTATTTTAGCAGCATTCTCAGTGTCCCATGTCCAAAAAATTGAGAAGGCTGAGTTAAAGTTGAACAGATCTCTTTACTAGAGAACATTACAGATCTTTGGAATATTCATATATGTTTTGTGACTTCTTCATATAAGTTTTGAAAATCACTGCCTCCATTCATAATGAAGGAGGCCTTTTTCTTTTCTTTTTTTTTATTTTAGAATATCTGTACACTATCTGTAAAAGGTTACTTCTGAACAGAGGGGTGTGGCATTTCAACAAGGACCATGTTGGATCAGGCAGCTTTCCCTCATGCTAAGAGAGATGGAAATGGTGGCTCCTTACACGAGTGTCTTTCCATTGTCAATCATCTTCAACAGATCGTGGGTGGTACATACATCCAGGAGATCCTACAATGCATGCACTATCACCGTAGGGCTTGTTTTACAAGTGAATGCTTGAAACTGGACTTGGCCAGGAAGAAATTGCTGGGCCATTAAACAGTTGTTACTCAACTTACATGTTGAGTCCTTCATGCAAAACCCAGAAAGTGTGTGTTGGCTGCAATGGAGACACAGAGGTAGAGAAGAAGGAATGTTTTCAAATAACCCTTCCTGCCCGAGAGATGTTACTGAAGCGAACATGTTGACACAGAAATGGATGAAGGCAGAAAACTGGTCTAGAACCACTTCTCAGCCCTTCTCAGTTCCAATTTAGGTTCCAGTTCATTGAGGCTGTTGTGCCATTTGAGGGCACTGAAACAACAACTTGTCATGGAATACCTTTCCAAGAGTGCTGAACCTAAAAGCAATTCCCAAACAGTTTAGACAGAACACTTGGCTCACTGCCTCAGGTCCAGACACTACAAAGGAGACTGGAGGCTGCCATCACATGAGGGGCAGTCTTGTTTCCACAACCTCAGCCAACTCCTAATTACTCACGGGTCAGTTATTTGACTGCTGGATTAGCAGACCCTATGTTTCTTCCCTTACACCCTTTCCTCTCCAACTCCAAAATCATCCCACTGCTATCAATCATTGAAAAATCACATTTGGAATGAAAATTAAATGTAAACTAGTACCCAGAAGATCCATCCATAATTCACTGCTCACAAAAGTGTCTTAAAGCCCAAATAAAACGGGCTTTGTCTCTCTGGCTAAATGGTTCCCACCCTGGTCTCTTCATTTTATGCAGGGCTGGAATGCTCATTAATTTCATGTGGACATAAAAGTTGAGGAGAGGAATTAAAATGCAGCCAAACACGATCACTGCATTTTGCTAAAAGAGTTGATGAGGAGAGAAATAGACACTGATTGTTGTTGTTTCAACTAGCTGGGCATTGACTTTTCTAATCCCACCCTTTTATTTTTATTCCAATTTAATACTTAATCTATTCCCTATCTTTAGTACTGTACTGTTTAAAAACCTTGTGTTGTCTGCATATAATAAAAGGTAACGTAGGTAGCAGATGAGATTCATGTTGCAAAGAATATACTTGCTTAAACCAAGTGTCAAACCACTGGACACCGCTATAGAGATTCTAATTGTGCGGTTGTTTATCAGCTAAGAGGTCCAGTGCTCTGTCTGAATGTCTGTGCTCTGCCAACAGTGAAGAAAACAGACACATGTCGGCATTATTAGTGTGGATCAGATGTTAATAAAGCAAGGCCAGTGTGCTGAAAGCTGGAGTAGATTAACTCCATGCCCGTGTCCATATCTCCTATTGCAGTGAAACCCTGTTCTGTCAATTTGACTTCATAATCATGTGCTCACTGAAATGATATACGCATGCGGTGGCACAAATTATGTAGCCAGTTATTAAAACGGTGCCCCACGGCCCTATCCCTGTGAGCGGTTTTCAAATAAATTGCTTGGATGAAACCTGGTAGAAAGGACTGCCATTAAATGTAGTACATCCTTTTGAGGGTTACTTAACTCAGGAAATAACTCATATAATTACTAGAAGCTTTTTTCCTCCCCTTTCACTTAAAAGAGTCAGTCAAGGTGTCAGGGCTACCACGCACTTCTAGGATGTTATGGCAACTACATAATAAGACATTTTATAACTACTGACAGCTATGTGTTAGCATATTATTATTTCCCAAATGTAAATGGATATTAATTTCAGAATTATCCACGACTTCCTAGACGGTATTTGTGTTCACTACAGAATTAGACATTAATCGAATCTTTTGGGAACTTCTCTTTTTTCTTTTTCTTTTTTTAATGCTTCATCACAATTTAACATAAAGCTGACAGAATGCGTAAAGCATTCATTTGGCTCAGCTGAAACTGAACTCTTGATTTTCTTTAGATATTTGCTTCTGTAAGTTTTAAACAATTTGCTTATGAAATAGGGTATTTAAAACACATTATTAAGTTTTCTGCTCTCTCCTAAATCACTTAAGAAATGTCGAGAGAAAGGTACTGGTTCTAGAAGTTTGGAATACCTGAAAACATTAGTTTCAAAATAAACTTTCAACATGTACACTATTACTAACTTACCAACCCCCAAAGGCATTCATCCTGTGGGTACGTGATAAGTACTTGTAAATAAGTACTCACTTAATCATCTTGAAGATTTATTCTTTAAGAGTAGGCTTTATCTAAATATGGCTTCCCTGGTGGCTCAGAGGTTAAAGCGTCTGCCTGCAATGCGGGAGACCTGGGTTCAATGTCTGGGTGGGAAGATCCCCTGGAGAAGGAAACGGCACCCCACTCCAGTATTCTTGCCTGGAGAATCCCATGGATGGAGGAGCCTGGTGGGCTACAGTCCGCGGGGTTGCAAAGAGTCAGACACAACTGAGCACCTTCACTTTCACTTTATCTAAATATCTGTTTACATTATAAATGCCTTTGTAAGNACGGCACCCCACTCCAGTATTCTTGCC
Organism: Oreotragus oreotragus; assembly: GCA_006410675.1. Taxonomy (NCBI): domain Eukaryota; kingdom Metazoa; phylum Chordata; class Mammalia; order Artiodactyla; family Bovidae; genus Oreotragus; species Oreotragus oreotragus. The sequence continues at coordinate 134,255 of SJYX01016128.1, forward strand.
TGGAGAATCCCATGGATGGAGGAGCCTGGTGGGCTACAGTCCGCGGGGTTGCAAAGAGTCAGACACAACTGAGCACCTTCACTTTCACTTTATCTAAATATCTGTTTACATTATAAATGCCTTTGTAAGTGACTTTCACAGCACCCAGCAGCATATTGCTCACAAGTCCTTTAGTGACATGAAAATAAGAAGAATGTGTTTGAAAAAGTTGGGTGATCTTTTAAATTGGTGCTATTTAAAAACGTGATCTGCAGACAGGTCAGGAAGCTTCAGCGTCACCTGTGAGCTTATGAGAAATGCAGATCCATGAGCCTCTCCCAGACCTTTAGAATCAGCCTCTGTGGGAGAAGGATCCAGTCATCTCTGTGTGATAGTCATTTTCAAGGTGTTTTGAAAAGCACTGTGTGAATAAGGGTTAGCACTTACAGGTGCTTACTATACTAGGAGCTTACTGTATTATCTTATTTACTACTTGTAACAGACTTGTGAAAGTGAAGTCGCTCAGTCGTGTCCAACTCTTTGCGACTCCATAGATGGTAGCATACCAGGCTCCTCCATCCATGGGATTTTCAGAAAAAAACATCTATTTCTGCTTTATTGACTATGCCAAAGCCTTTGACTGTGTGGATCACAATAAACTGTGGAAAATTCTGAAAGAGATGGGAATACCAGACCACCTGACCTGCCTCTTGAGAAACCTGTATGCAGGTCAGGAAGCAACAGTTAGAACTGGGCATGGAACAACAGACTGGTTCCAAATAGGAAAAGGAGTACGTCAAGGCTGTGTATTGTCACGCTGCTTGTTTAACTTCTATGCAGAGTAGATCATGAGAAACGCTGGACTGGAAGAAACACAAGCTGGAATCAAGATTGCTGGGAGAAATATCAATAACCTCAGATATGCAGATGACACCACCTTTATGGCAGAAAGTGAAGAGGAACTAAAAAGCCTCTTGATGAAAGTGAAAGAGGAGAGCGAAAAAGTTGGCTTAAAGCTCAACATTCGGAAAATGAAGATCATGGCATCCAGTCCCATCACTTCATGGGAAATAGATGGGGAAACAGTGGAAACAGTATTAGACTTTTTTTGGGGGGGGGGCTCCAAAATCACTGCAGATGGTGGCTGCAGCCATGAAATTAAAAGACGCTTACTCCTTGGAAGAAAAGTTATGACCAACCTAGATAGCATATTCAAAAGCAGAGACATTACTTTGCTGACTAAGGTCCGTCCAGTCAAGGCTATGGTTTTTCCAGTAGTCATGTATGGATGTGAGAGTTGGACTGTGAAGAAGGCTGAGTGCTGAAGAATTGATGCTTTTGAACTGTGGTGTTGGAGAAGACTCTTGCGAGTCCCTTGGACTGCAAGGAGATCCAACCAGTNATGGCATCTGGTCCCATCACTTCATGGGAAATAGATGGGGAAACAGTGGAAACAGTGTCAGACTATTTTTTTGGGCTCCAAAACCACTGCAGATGGTGACTGCAGCCATAAAATTAGAAGACGCTTACTCCTTGGAAGAAAAGTTATGACCAACCTAGATAGTATATTCGAAAGCAGAGATACTACTTTGCTGACTAAGGTCCGTCTAGTCAAGGCTATCGTTTTTCCTGTGGTCGTGTATGGATGTGAGAGTTGGACTGTGAAGAAGGCTGAGCGCCGTAGAATTTATGCTTTTGAACTGTGGTGTTGGAGAAGACTCTTGAGAGTCCCTTGGACTGCAAGGAGATCCAACCAGTCCATTCTGAAGGAGATCAGGCCTGGGATTTCTTTGGACGGAATGATGCTAAAGCTGAAACTCCAGTACTTTGGCCACCTCATGCGAAGAGTTAACTCATTGGAAAAGACTCTGATGCTGGGAGGGATTGGGGCAGGAGGAGAAGGGGACGACCAAGGATGAGATGGCTGGATGGACTCGATGGATGTGAGTCTGAGTGAACTCCGGGAGATGGTGATGAACAGGGAGGCCTGGCGTGCTGTGATTCATGGGGTCGCAAAGAGTCGGACACGACTGAGCGACTGAACTGAACTGATACTTTTAAAGATTAACATGCTACAGAGGCTTCCCTGGTGGCTCAGTAGTAAAGAATCCGCCTGCCAATGCAGGAGACACAGGCTCACTCCTTGATCCAAAAAGATGCCACATGCTGCAGAGCAGCTAAGCCTGTGTGCCACAACTATTGAGCCTGTGCTCTCGAGCCTGGGAGCCACAACTGCTGAAGCCCATTTGCTCGCTAGAACCTGTGCTCCACAAGAGAAGCTGCCCAATGAGAAGCCAGCTCACTGCAAGTAAAGAGTAACCCCGTTCACCGCAACTAGAGAAAAGCCACACAGCAATGGAGACTCAGCACAGATATAAATAAAAAAATTATTAAAAAGAAATTAAACACACTACAAAATGAGAAGCTGCATTTAAAATATAGGCAAGTTATAGAGAGTGTCATACTGAGTGAAGTAAGTCAGAAGGAAAAATAATAACATCCCTTCTATGTGGAATTTAAAAAGAAATGATACAAATGTACTTACTTACAAAACAGAGACTTACAGATTTAGAAAATGAATCTACTGTTGCCAGGAGGAGGGGATAGTTAGGGATTTTGGGAAGGTCATGTACACACTACCATATTTAAAATGGGTAACCGATGAAGACCTATTGTATAGCACATGGAACTCTCCTCAGTGTTATGTGCCAGCCTGGATGGGAGGGGGTTTGGGGGAGAAGGGATACGTGTATATGTGTGACTGAGTCCCTTTGCTGTTCACCTGAAACTACTATACCATTGTTAATTGGCTATACCCCAGTACAGAATTGGAGAAGCCAATGGCACCCCGCTCCAGCACTCTTGCCTGGAAAATCCCATGGATGGAGGAACCTGGTGGGCCGCAGTCCATGGGGTCGCTAAGAGTCGGACACAACTGAACGACTTCGTTTTCACTTTCATGCATTGGAGAAGGAAATGGCAACCCACTCCAGTGTTCTTGCCTGGAGAATCCCAGGGACAGGGGAGCCTGGTGGGCTGCCATCTATGGAGCCTCACAGAGTCAGACACGACTGAAGCGACTTAGCAGCAGCAGTAGCAGCAGTAGAAAATAAAAACTTGAACAAAAATTTCCAAACCTAAAATAAACATAGGCAACTTAAAGTTAAAAATTTTTTTTAAAGACGTATTGTGAAAGTTTGAATAAAGCCACTAGAATTTGGGGATGTTCACCGACACGTCTTCTACATATTGATCAACCAGTAAGTGTGTCTAGGGAATGCCCAGAAAGCAGCACAGATGATTACATTACCACTGTGATACCAGTGGCTCAGGATTTGCCAGTGCGAGGAGATGCAGAAGATGTGGCTTTGATCCCTGGGTCAGCAAGATCCCCTGGAGGAAGAAATGGCAACACACTCCATAACATATAGCTTCACTCTTTGGCGTTTAAGTGACTGCTAGGGACAGAGTTGCTTGCTGGTTGGCCAGCTGTGTCATAGGAGCATTTACAAACAGGTACTGTGTTCACATGCAAACAAACATCAGGTTAAATTACCTCGTTATTTCTGAAATAGTTGTGCTACCTCGAAGATATCTGTGACAAATGTGGTGTGGTATGAAAATACCTGTGATTTTTATTGGTGACAAAGTCATAGGTACTGCTTTTACTAATGTGGTTTATTATCTGCAGTTGTAGTTGAAAGGAAAGCTACATGTCATTTGAAAGTTAATGGTAATAAGGATGTAGTATTCTTCCCATCTAGATTTTTAGATCTCTCAAAGGATCACAGGCTATCACAGAGGAAAAATTTAATTTGTATTTAACTTCATTGAAACTAACAGACTCACTAGAGATGTATTGTTTTGATTAGACTGAGTAAAAGTCATTGCATTTCTTACTAACTTAGGAAAATTTTGAATTTTGCTATTCAGGAATTGCACATGATTTAAAAAATATAAGGCCTATATTTTTAGGTTTGATTAATGCCAAAAATAATACCTTCTAGTAGATGAGAGAGTATGTCTACATTTATGAGGCCTCTAATTTATTGTGTTCTGTTGTTTTAGTTGATCACCACATAAGTATATCATAGCAAGTTTTTTTTTTTAATTTAAAAGACCTATGTGAGTCTTACTTGCATATCTTTCTAGTATGTCTTTATTTTTTTTGGCCGCATTGCCCAGCTTGCAGAGTCTTAGTTCCCTGCCCAGGGTTCACACCTGTACCCTCAGCAATGAAAACGCTGAGTCCTAGCCATTGGACCGCCAGGAAATTCACTTTAGTGTGTCTTCTAGGTGTACAGTTGACGTCTGAAGTTTTCTTTACTAAATAGTGAGTGCTGTCAGGCACTGTCTGTCATAGGCTGTCAGGGAAAAGAGCAACTTTTCAAACAGGGGTTTCAATGGAACCAAGATGTCAAGGGATGGTATGATTAATGAGGTGAAGAGACAAGTCTAGTGTCCCAGTGCAGGTTCAAAGACACAGGAAGCAAAAATTCCATGGTACCTTCTGGAAAGGGCAGGAGGTTCATAAGATGACTGATACGCAGGGGGTACTGGCAGAGATAAGGCTGGAGAGTCAAGCAAGCCCCCAACTTTGTGCTCTGCAGAGGAGCTCAACTTCATCCTAAGAAGTGTGGAGACCAAGCAGTATCTTGAATGGGAAAATGATGTAATCAGTCATGTAGAGAATAAACTGGTTGGGGCATGGACATGAACACACACAAACATAATCTTTCTTTTGCTCAGAAGTGAATTAAAGAATTCAGAAAAAAAAGAAAAAAAATTCAGGGGTGTTTAATCTTGTTCATATTAGGTCTTATTTTGAAGGTAAGATGGCATTCATTTAGGTCTTGGGAAGAATGTGATCACAGAAGATTCTTTTTTTTTTTTAAATTTCATTATGAAACTTTTCATAGTAAACTCTGTGTACCAAATCATCTAGTTTTCACAAGCCATACCTTTTTTGTCATATTTAATTCCACTTTTTTCCCACCTGAGTTATTATAAAACAAATCATGGACATGATATTTCATCCTTTAAGGATGCTTCATACATAATCACAATACCATTATTATGCCAAGTAAATCCATAACAATTCATTAAATGTCATTTTAATATATGAGGATATCAAGATTTTTTTTTTTAACTTTTCTTTTTTGTTATGAAGCAGTGCCCAGTCAGACTGAATTGATTGCTGATTACATGGCTGAGTAGAATTCATGAAAAGTATTAGATGATATTCTTTCACATACACAATGAATTCGAAGTATGAGTGTGTTGTTTTCCTTAGGTGATGTGTAGTATGGATAAGTCTTAATGAAGTTTGGAGAATTGATGCCAGTTATTGTTAATGTAGTAACTGTACATGTTGAGAGTTGGAGGGGAGGTATGCTGTGGTATTTTGTCTGCTTTATTCATATTTTACCATCATTCCGTCCTTCCACCAGACTAATTTCTGACTTCACCTAATCTGTTACCTTCTCCCTCCTCAACCAGAGGATTCCAAAATTTGGTGAGAATAAAAAATTTAGAAGTTAGTCTTTTCCCTTAAAGAGAGATTTGGGAATTGGTAATTGAAACTATATGTATATGTATATTATATTAGAAACTCAGTTTACATGAAGTTTTCTATAAGCTACATTTTCCTGCGTAGTATTTATATCATCTTTAATAGGTATGAAGAGGCTGAAAAAGACTGCACACAAGCTGTCTTGTTAGATGGCTCATATTCTAAAGCTTTTGCCAGAAGAGGCACTGCAAGAACATTTTTGGGAAAGCTAAGTGAGGCCAAACAAGGTAAGACTATTTTTGTAACAACTAGTACTCACTCTCCCTGTTGACACTCCCAAGTTATAGTAGCAGACATTTTCGTAGCCTTTCCACGGTTTGAGGGTACAGAACTTAGAGAAGTACATTTTCTTTCACGGTTTAGGTTTGCAAGTTTGGAGAAATTCAACTTCCACAGTGGGCCTGGTTATCTTCTAATAGCAGTACAGTGTGGCCAATTGTCAATCAAAATTAATGAAAAATTTGAATTATAGGTGAGAAGGAAAAAGACTTCCCTGGTGGCTCAGAGGTTAAAGCATCTGCCTCCAATGCAGGACACCCGGGTTCGATCCCTGGGTCAGGAAGATCCCCTGGAGAAGGAAATGGCAATCCACTCCAGTATTGTTGCCTGGAGAATCCCATGGACGGAGAAGCCTAGTAGGTTACAGTCCACGGGGTCGAAAAGAGTTGGACACGACTGAGCGACTTCACCTTACTTCACCTTAGGAAAAAAGCAGAAAAAAGGCAAGAATGAAAAGGGAATCAACAATCAGGAGATAGAGGATAATGTGAGATCTGTAATGATGTCTTCCTTTTTCCCTTGATTGCTGATTTTTATTTTTTTTCACAATCTGTCTTAGTCATTTTGGAGAACCAGCTTATTTCTCTTGTGTATATTTTCTGTTTTATTTGTTTCTGCTCTCTCTTTCTTTAAGCTGTCTTTTGGCTTAATTTGCCAGTTTTCTAACTTCTTGATGCATCAGTAGTTACCTAGTTGATTTTCAGCCTTTGTTTTGTGACATGTTCCTTTAAATCTGGCAGTTTAAAGTCTGGCTTCAGCTGCAGCCCATGCATTTGCTTTTATTATGGTAAAATATACATAACATAGAATTTACTGTTTAAACCATTTTTAAGTGTACAATTCAGTGCATTGAGTACATTCACCTTTTGTGCAGCCATCACCATCGTACATCTCCAGAACTTTTTCATCATTCCATTTTGAATACTCTTGTCGTTTGACAGTAATTCTCTATTGCCCCTTCCCTCCAGCTCCTGATAACCAGCATTCTATTTTCTGTCTCTGAATTTGACTATTCTAGGTACTTCATATGAGTAAAGAATCATACAATAGTTATCCTTTTATTTTCTGGCTTACTTCACTTAGTGTGTCTCCAAGACTCATCCATATTGTAGCATATATCAGCATTGGATTCCTTTTAATATTCCATGATCTGGCATTCTCTTAGATTCTCTCTTACATTTGGTGAGTTACCTCGTCATTTGTTATCAGTGTGAGCTTTGCTAAGTAGATGACCTCTAGCCCTCAGGCCTCAGTTGTGTCACTGTGAAGTGCAACTGTAGTGAAGGTCACCTGAGAATCGATATAAAGCAAAGAGAAAAGCACTCAGTAAGCGTTAGTTCCTATTATTGCTCACCAGTTCCCTAGCATCCTGAATAAAGCTTCTTGAGATATAGGTATGGGGTTATTAACTAAATATATGATTTCTTGATCTCCATAAGGTATTTGCACTAATTTATTATGTTTCTTAAAAATTCGTTTTAGATTTTGAAACTGTTTTACTTTTGGAGCCTGGAAATAAACAGGCAGTAACTGAGCTTTCTAAAATTAAAAAGGTAAGTGTTCTTCTTTCCACCAAAATATGGTCCTATCTTCTGAAGCATAAATACTTTATTTGTTGTGTGATTAAGTTGAGAATATTGTGATAGTCATAATTACAAATTTATTTTAAAGGAATTAATTGAGAAAGGACACTGGGATGATGTCTTTCTTGATTCTACTCAAAGGCAAAATGTGATAAAACCCATTGATAATCCACCTCATCTTGGATCAACTGTAAGTAAACCTAAATTTTTCTCTTTGCTGTTTAAATATCACTGGTATGATAAATTGAGTTGAAACAAGCTGTTGAATTAGTAGATCTCTTAAAAGATATGTTGAGATCTCTTCCTAGAACCAGTTTTAGAATCTTAAAAAAATACTTCTTGGGAATGTTGGCATTAGAAAATTGGAGAAAATGGAACTGTTTTAAGTTCTGGCATAACTTTTTAAAGTGTCCTTAAATTTAACACTAAATATTTCTTCGTATTTTCTGATTAAAAAGGAATTTGAAGCAGTTATGCGTTTTGTAATTAAACGTCTTTTATTTCTTTTACTGTTCTTCTTTGAGATTGGGATTTTATTACAGTATAGTCTTGCAACTTCTGTGGGGTTAGATCGAAAATGAACACTTTGGCAAAATCTAGTACAGGCATACCTCATTTTATTGCACTTTGCAGATACTGCATTTTTTATAGATTGAAGATTTGTGGCAACCCTCTGCTGTGCAAGTCTGTTGGCACAATTTTTCCCAATAGTATTTTCTTTACTTTCTGTCTTTGTGTCACATTTTGGTAATTCTCTCAATATTTCAAACTTTTTTTGTTAATATCATATTTGTTATGGTGCTCTGTGATCAGTAATCTTTGTTACTATTAAGAAAAGATTGTGAGAATGAAGGCTAAGATGATGGTTAGCATTTTTTTGCAATAAAAACATTTTAAGTTATATACATTGTTTTTTTAAAGACATGCTGCTATTTCACACTTAAAAGGGTATGCTATAGTGTAAACATAACTTTTATTATGCATTGAGAAACCAAAAGCGTTAGGTGACTTGCCTTATTGCAGTACTCACTTTATGTGATAGCTTGTGGCTGAACCTGCAGCGTCTCTAAGGTATACCTGTATAGGCAGAGTTGTTCTTAAGAGTATATGCAACATAACTTTTATTATGCATTGAGAAACCAAAAGCGTTAGGTGACTTGCCTTATTGCAGTACTCACTTTATGTGATAGCTTGTGGCTGAACCTGCAGCGTCTCTAAGGTATACCTGTATAGGCAGAGTTGTTCTTAAGAGTATATGCAACATAACTTTTATTATGCATTGAGAAACCAAAAGCGTTAGGTGACTTGCCTTATTGCAGTACTCACTTTATGTGATAGCTTGTGGCTGAACCTGCAGCGTCTCTAAGGTATACCTGTATAGGCAGAGTTGTTCTTAAGAGTATATGCAACATAACTTTTATTATGCATTGAGAAACCAAAAGCGTTAGGTGACTTGCCTTATTGCAGTACTCACTTTATGTGATAGCTTGTGGCTGAACCTGCAGCGTCTCTAAGGTATACCTGTATAGGCAGAGTTGTTCTTAAGAGTATATGCAACATAACTTTTATTATGCATTGAGAAACCAAAAGCGTTAGGTGACTTGCCTTATTGCAGTACTCACTTTATGTGATAGCTTGTGGCTGAACCTGCAGCGTCTCTAAGGTATACCTGTATAGGCAGAGTTGTTCTTAAGAGTATATGCAACATAACTTTTATTATGCATTGAGAAACCAAAAGCGTTAGGTGACTTGCCTTATTGCAGTACTCACTTTATGTGATAGCTTGTGGCTGAACCTGCAGCGTCTCTAAGGTATACCTGTATAGGCAGAGTTGTTCTTAAGAGTATATGCAACATAACTTTTATTATGCATTGAGAAACCAAAAGCGTTAGGTGACTTGCCTTATTGCAGTACTCACTTTATGTGATAGCTTGTGGCTGAACCTGCAGCGTCTCTAAGGTATACCTGTATAGGCAGAGTTGTTCTTAAGAGTATATGCAACATAACTTTTATTATGCATTGAGAAACCAAAAGCGTTAGGTGACTTGCCTTATTGCAGTACTCACTTTATGTGATAGCTTGTGGCTGAACCTGCAGCGTCTCTAAGGTATACCTGTATAGGCAGAGTTGTTCTTAAGAGTATATGCAACATAACTTCTATTATGCATTGAGAAACCAAAAGCGTTAGGTGACTTGCCTTATTGCAGTACTCACTTTATGTGATAGCTTGTGGCTGAACCCGCAGCGTCTCTAAGGTATACCTGCATAGGCAGAGTTGTTCTTAAGAGTGTATGCTGCACATTGTTTTTAGTGTACCTTACTGTTTTTTATTAAGTCTAACAAAGCCAGTTTTCCCTGCAGTATTGGAATGGAAAGAGTAGATGGTAAAATTCAGCGATTTGTCCTGTGTTGGACTTTTAAAATTGAATCATTTAAGGCATGTATTATTATATATGTATGTGTTAGTCTCTCAGTTGTGTCTAACTCTTTGTGACCCTATGGACTGTAGCCCACCAGGCTTCTCTGTCCGTGGGATTTTCCAGGCAAGAATACTGGAATGGGTTGCCGTTTCCTTCTCCAGGGGATCTTCCTGACCCAGGGATTGAACCTGCGTCTCTTACGTCTCCTGCACTGGCAGGCGGGTTCTTTGCCACTAGCGCCACCTGGGAATTCATATATATGTGTATATGGATTTATATATATACATATAAATTTGACTCTGATAATTTTTGATGTTTTCTTAGTATCATATATGGAAATTATGAAAGATAAACTACATATAAAAAAGTACCCAGGACAAATTAAAATTTAAAGGATAAAGTGAACACCTGTGAAACCACCAACTGTGTCAAAAAGTTGAAACGTATCAGCCTCCAGAAACCTCCCTGTGTGCTCTTCATGATCATGATTCCCTCCGTGTCCCTTGGAAGTAACTGTTAATGCACAGATGAGACTTTGAAAGAAATGCTGATTTTACAGTGAAGTCAGAACAGATATTCTCATCCTCCTTTTACTAAGGAAGAAGGCGAGGTGAAGAAAGTGTTTTGCCAAGTTCTTATTTCAAGTAACGAACAGAGGAATTCTTTAATACATTTCCTGGGTTCTTATTTTGACTTTATTCTTGAACTTTCTGAGATAATATTTTATATGCCAGGGATAAATCTAGTCGCTTTTATACATTATGTTCATTGTCACACATCATATTTATTACCTATTCTATTTTTTACAGTAAAGGTGATTAAATGTTTAATTCAATGTGATTTATACTTTTATATCTCTGTAAAATTTTGTCACAAAAATTAATTCCAAAGTTTTAAAAAAATAAGTCCTTGTCAGACTTTGCTTGTCCATAATTATAAAAACACTGCCACATGGTAAGTCAAATATCTGTATGGAAGAATGTTCTGTGGCCAGTGTATCCTAAACAGCTTTTATAAATCTATTGAGTTCTGTCCTCCCTCCGGTTATAAATCAATTATGTTAGTAATTGTGAAAATGCAACATGAATTTTAATCTTTTGTGGCTGGATCTCAAAACAGAACACCTCCATGGCTGGATCTCAAAACAGAACACCTCCATGAATTGAGAGATCTGGGGTAACCATTTTGTAACTGATCCAACACAAGCAAAATCATTATCTTAGTAGGAAGGGGAAAATTTGCTCTTTATTTTTGTAATAGGTCTCCATTTTAAAATCTGGGCATTATTTAAAAAATAATATGGCAGTTTGGTATGATGCTTTTGGTTTGATTTGAGTCCCACCTGAAAAAGGTTTCCCAGGTGGCACTAGTGGTAAAAACAAAACACAAAAAACCCTCTTGTCAGTTCAGGAGACACAGGTTCGATTCCTGGATCAGGAAGATCCCTTGGAGAAGGAAATGGCAACCCACTCCAGTATTCTTGCCTGGAGAATCCCATGGACAGAGGAGCCTGGCAGGCTATAGTTCATAGGGTTGCAAAGAGTCGAATACGACTGAAGCAACTTAGCAGGCAGGCAGACCATTTCATAAGCTTTAAAATCTTAGGCAAGTATGATCCCTAGGTGACTTTTTCTGCTTAAGCTGAAAATTACTCATAGGTTAGTTGAGATCAAAGAAAATGATGTCCAGGAATGCTAAGGCAGTTTCAGGTGAAACAGATGTTAATTTCCTTTTCAATCCTTTGTGTGGCCTTTGTGTGAGGCCACCTGAACACTGAGGAAAGTGGTCAGGAAAGGGGTTACCTTATTCAAGCGAGAGGCTCAACCATGGAGTTCTGTGCTTAAGGGCTGCAGGTGTGACCACCTGAACACTGAGGAAAGTGGTCAGGAAAGGAGTTACCTTATTCAAGCAAGAGGCTCAACCACAGAGTTCTGTGCTTAAGGGCCGCAGGTCTGACTGCTTTTGGCATGTCTTCTCTCAAGAGGCTGTAGGTGAGCAGTAATCTAGACCTGCTGGGCCTGGAGTTCCTAGATAGGAAATGAGTTAGTTTCCACTAATTTATTTTCTGTTATTTTATTTTCATTTTCCTGTTTTCCCGTATGAAAATTTCACCTTTCTACTTGGTCTTTCTTCTCTTTCTGTTTATTTTCATTTCTGTTTTCTTTTTCTTGAAATGGTCCTAAAGCTAAAGAATGGTCCTAAAGCTAAAGAAAATGTTATGTTTCTAAATCTTAATTTAAAAAGAGATGAATTCGGGAATTCCCTGGTGGTCCAGTGGTTAGGGCTTTGTTTTTACTGTCAGCCACCGGGGTTCAGTCCCTGGTTGGGGCACTGAGATCCCACAAGCTGTGAGGTGTGGCCAGAAAAAAAAATGAATTCATGTTTTTATGTTTTCTTACATCTTTCAGCTATAGTGTCATCTTTTATGTTTTTCTCCTTTTACCAGTATACTGTCATCCCCTCATCCCTCCCAGCCATCATCAGTAACACTGAACCGCTCTCAGGAGCCAGTGGTCTGCCCTTAAACAGATCATCTGCTAGGAAATTCATTAGCCTGGATCAGTGTACACGTTGTCATTGACGAGATTTAGGTTTTGTTCTTCGTTTTTTGCCTCATGGTGTGCCATGCAGGATGCTCGTTCCCTGACCAGGGACTGAACCTGTGTCCCCTGCAGTGGAAGTACACAGTCTTAACCACTGGACTGCCAGAAAAGGCCCCAGGATTTGGTTTTAAATGGGACTGCGTCAATATAATTTAGTTGTTGTAGTCTATTCTTTTTTATAGTCTGTTCTTTAACACTGTTTTTTAATATTAACATGTCCATTCTTGGTCAATATTTTGATAGAAAGCTTACTGGTTTTGATCTCAGCAAAGCAGAGGCCTTAGATTAGCATAACTATCCTTTAGAACTGCTAACAGGATTCTGTTAACAGATTTATAATAGCTTCTTTCTTTATGTGTATTCACCCGGTAACAGTTGTTACCATTAGGTCTTTTCTTAGTTATGCTAGTGTAATGTCTGGGTTTAACACTGAGTTTAGTGTAAAAGGTTTTTATATTTCAACTTTTTAATTTAAAATTCAGTCATATAGTTGGAATGAAAACAATATACTGAGGAAAGTCTTTCTTTTTTAATTAAAGTATTACATGTAAGCTGAGGAAGAAATTGAAAATATTTAACATCTGTTATGATTAAAATAAATAGTGAATGCTATTTATTTTAATAAATTAAAAACCATTATTATGGTCAAGTACTTAGCAGCTTTGTGAATATTATTTGACAAATCTTTAATCCTGGGGTGGTTTTATCCACCTGCTACATATGAAGAAGATGCAGTTAGGTTTAAATATTAGTCTCTTTCATACAGAATGCTGTTTATTGCCTGACCTTGTTCTGCTTAGCTAGCCTACAGTGCTGATGTCATTTGGCCATATTTTTCCTTGGTTTTGTTGCCTCTGGGATAAACTCAAGACTCCTTGAGGTGGTGCACACATCCCTTTGTAAGCTCTCTTTAAGCAGCCTTTCTGGCTTTGTCTCACCTCTCCTCCTCTTGCACCAGCCGTGGTGGACGTCTCGCCTTCCCACTGGCCACGCTGTACCGTATCACACTGCCATTCCTGTGTGCTTTTTCTGTGAAGCTCCCTGATGTCAATTTTAATCTTCCTTCCTCTTTTCTTTGGGCACCCTGTACCTTCACCTTTTATAGGGCCTTCTAATTATTTCTACAGGCACCATCTTTCCCCCATTTAGACATGCGTAGGGCAGGTGCCGTGATTCTTTTTGTTCTTTGCATTCTCAGAAGGTATGACTTCAGATTGAATTTACTTACAGCTGGAATATTGGCTGAAAGAACATTGTAACCTTTTAATTTGTGACTTTAAAATAAACTTTTGTATATTGGTGTAAAGAATTGATTTTATTGTTTTAGAGGCCACTCAAGAAGGTTATTATTGAAGAAACTGGTAATTTGATACAGACTGTTGATGTGCCGGATAGCACTGCTGCTGTGGCTGCTCCAGAGTGTCGTCCTGTCACCCTGGCAAGTATGACAGCAACCGCAGGCATGACAAATAAGAACTCGAGCCACGATGACCTTTTGCCCACAAGTGGTGTCCCAAAAGCCAAAGTATTGAAAATAGAAGAAATCAGTGACACTTCAGCTCTTCAGTGAGTAGAAATACTCTTATTTGATAATCACCTGAATGGTAATAATTCCATTGGTAGTACTGATAAGACTGATAAGTACTGAAAATTGATAGTACTGATAAGACTTCTGGTTGTATTCTTCCCCATAACCTTTTGAACTATCCAACTTTAGATTCTGTTCTTTTTATTCTTTTTACTTAAATGTAAGAGAGTTTTTGCTGAACGAATTATCATTTTTCCTTTACCATAGTGAGGAATTCAGAAATGATAACAGTACCTTGAACAAACTGATTTCATATATTTTCTTTTCTAGAACTTAAGTAAATATGTTTCACTTTGTAATTCAGCAAAAATTTTTAATTTTTGAAGGGAAGCTTCATAAACAATGTACAAGTTAGGCATTGTCATTATTCTAGCCATTGATATTTATGATTATTTGTAGGCTCTTTAAATTTTGTTCAGAATTTTTAAAAAAGTCATGCATTTTATTAATCATGAGAATATAAAAGACAGACTAATAGTTTACTTTGGGGTATTGAAATTTTATTATATATTCTTGCATTGCTACTCAACAGTCCTATTAAAAACTTTTTTTTAAACTTTGAATTCTAGTAGTTCTATTTAGAGAGAGAGTATAGATTGTGGGAAAACTTTTAAGTAGGCAGACTTTTTTTTTAAAGGAGGAAGCATTTCTTTCTTTTTGAAATCTTTCTTGAAACTGATAATTCAGATAGTTCAGAGTGAAAGGTTGAGTTGTGAGTGTATGTGATATAATAATGCAGTATGGGTTTCCCTGGTGGCTCAGATGGGAAAGAATCTGCCTGCAGTGTGGGAGACCCAGGTTCAATGCCTGGGTTGGGAAGGTCCCCTGGAGAAGGGAATGGCAGCCCACTCCAGTCTTCTTGTCCGGAGAATTCCGTGGACAGAGGAGCCTGGTGGGTGGCGTACAGTCCGTGGGTTTGCAGAGTCAGTCACAACTGAGCACTGACCCTGCTACTGCTACTGCAGTGTACGGAAATAGTTCGTCAAAAGGTGGCAAGGCTGTTAGCCCAGCTAATGAGAATAGGCAGTCCATAGTCAGCACACGAAAATTTGAAGTATAATGCCTTGCCAAAATTATACATATATTATCAGCTGAAAGCATTTACTACTGGCAGACTATAAACAGATAACACACTATTAATAAAGTCAGAAATTTTAGAATCTCTATTGATGTCTCTGTATATAAACTTTGACTATTTGTTGTTTCTTTTCTGATTATTTGATGCCTCTGAAATATTTCAGCTCTCAGGTCAATTTGAAAAAGGATGTATGTCAGTCTTTTAGTGAGAAGATTCCTATAGAGGTAGACGAAACACCTGCTCAGTTTATCAGGACTGTTCTTCCTCCAGTTCCTGCAAACTCGTTTCAGCTTGAATCTGATTTCAGACAACTGAAAAGTTCTCCAGATATGTTGTATCAGTACTTGAAGGTAAGAAGCTAGTAGTTCTCTTGTAAGTTAGAGGTCAAAGAACTTCTTTCGTCACTATATAATAATAGGGTTGTATTTGCTTTGTGAACAGTATGAGTCTGCACTTCCCTGATAGCCCAGTTGGTAAAGAATCTGCCTGCAATGCAGGAAACCCCGGTTTGATTCCTGGGTCGGGAAGATCCATTGGAGAAGGGATAGGCTACCCACTCCAGTATTCTTGGGCTTCCCTGGTGGCAGCGCTGGTAAAGAATCTTCCTGCAATGCGGGAGACCTGGGTTCGATCCCTGGGTTGGGAAGATCCCCTGGAGAAGGGAGAGGCTACCCACTCCAGTATTCTGAGTGACTTTCACTTTCACGTTTCTTTCACAGTGTGAATGTAGAAAATGCTCTTATCCCTTGCCTAATACATATATCATCCTGATCAGGCCATTTTAAGTATTTGCAACCAGGGAACCTTTGGAAATAGGTTCTGTGTTAAATTCTGTTTTGTAACAGAAACAATCTAATTTCATATATCATGACTTAAACTCAATTCTCCATTCTTTAAGATGAGGAAAGAAGCTAAAATACAATGAGTGCCTTCTGTGTGCCAAACTATGCTTACAATATTTAGGTAATCATTCTCCTGAAAATTAACTTTATTTGCTCAAGGAAAAGAGTCAAGTCATATGAAATTCACCAAATAATGGGTTTTTTAGCACTTTTTCAGGTGTAATCACTGTAATAATTCCGTATGATTGTGCGGTATACAACATTTCAAAGTATATTATCTCGTGTAGTTCTGCTTTTTAACCCTCTTTTTATTGCTCTTTGAGCTCTGTCGTTTTCTCTTCCTCTTGGGTGATACGCATCGCTCCATGAGATTTTCCTGTGAGTTGAGCAGAGTGATTATCTTACAGTTCCTCTAACTTTCTGTCATAGTTACATTTCAGTGTGATTCCCCGTGATTATTCATTAAATACTTATGCATAGTAGTTATTCTTTACTATGTTGATCTAAGCAATTATTATATAAATAATTTGTGATTGGGAATATTGCCATAATTTTCTAACTCTTTATATTTTTCCCAAGCAAATTGAACCATCCTTGTATCCCAAGTTGTTTCAGAAAAATCTGGATCCAGATGTATTCAACCAAATCATTAAAATTCTGCATGACTTTTACATTGAGTAAGTAAATTTAGTTATACTTTCCTACTTTTAGTTATTTGGAAAATTCATCCTTTTTGGTATCATACTGCTACCTTTTATACTGCAGAATTAGCTATATTGTAAATTTTACTGTTGCAGTAGTATAAAGAAATACAAGTATAAACAATGAAAAGGGAAATGATTAGGGAAAAAAAGGACTTACAGTTATTTTTAGAGAAAGATGGAGTATAGAAGTGACAAGTATCATAGCAGATTAATAATGTCTCTTCTATGCCTCACATTTAAGAATATTAGTTTCTTCAGTTGACTTGATTTGGGCACTTAAAATATAGACAGTGTGCAGGAACAAAAGATAAATGAAGACTTTATTTATGTATAATTAGAAATATTATTTTAGTAAGCAGAACTAAATGAGTTGCTTTTAATTGATCATTTGCTTTTTATTTGGACTTCAGGAAAGAACAGCCATCACTCATCTTTGAAATCTTACAAAGACTTTCTGAACTGAGAAGGTTTGATATGGCAGTGATGTTTATGTCAGAATCTGAGAAGAAAGGTGAGTTCTATAAAAAAAGCTTTTCCTTTACTCTTTATTCTTATGTCTTCCTTTATTCAACAAATGATAGAAAATATTTATTGAATGTCAGTTATGTACAAGGACATGCAATTTAATTGCAGTTTAATTAAATTGAGTTACAGTTGATTTAAGTGAAAAATTTCAGTCTGAAAACAACATTGTGAGGTGTAGGTATGATTATCATTTTGCTCTTACACAAGGGGAAACTGAGGCATATACAGGTAAGGAACTTGACTGAGGTTCCACAACTAGGAAGCCAGACCCAGGATTTAAACCAAGGTGGTCTGAACTCTTCTGCTTGAAAATACAGTTTCAGTGTAATGATTGTGCTCCTGGCATGGTGGGACATGTACAGGGTCCCTGCCACAGGAGCATGCAGCGGGGTGTGGATGCATAGGTGGTCACATCCATTTGTTACAGCTAATATCTTTGAGTTTGTCTGATTTAAGCTGAATTCTCAAAAAACTACAGGAGTTGGATGAAGGGAGTGAGGATGTGTAGAGGTTTTGAGACAGGAGAGGGCAAATTGAACTCAGAAAGTTAAAAGGAGTGCAGTGTGGCTGAATTGTAGAGTTAGAGGGTAAAGAGAGGCAGGCGAAGAACTTGAAGAATTATATCCCTTATTTATTTCTACATCTCAGTCTTTGGCATAAAGTATCAGTTTTGGGGAACCCTAATTTAAGTAAAGTCAAACTATGGAGACACTGCAATTACAGTTGTCCCTTGAACAGTGTGGGAGTTAGGGGAATGAACCCTCTACACAGTTGAAAATCCATGTACAATTTTACAGTCAGTCCACAGTATCTGAGGTTCTTTATCCAGATTCAGTCAACTCTGGATCATGTAGTACTATAGTATTTACTACTGAAAAATATCCGTTAGTGGATCTGTGCAGTTCAAACTCATGTTGTTCAAGGGTCAGTACTCAAGAGTTTTAAGCTATAGTCTAGTTTTAGAAAGAGGAAAATCATTAGACTGCACCTCCTGGACTAAATACACTTTGAGCTTCTTTTCTGTCTCTTCTTTATGTTTGTAGCAGTGATGTTGAGTCTGAATCACTAAAGAAAATACTCTTTATGCTGTGTTTAAAGAAGTGGACCTAGTTTAGAGAGATTCTTAATAAACTTAAACCGAAAGAATTCTCTGCTTAATCTTTAGTTAATCAGAAACAGTCCCTGAAATTCCCTGAAGGTATTAGTTTGTTATTACTATTCTGACTTCTCTTCTATCACTGTTTAAAGTCATTCTGCCTACCTCACTGACTGTGTTTTTTAATGTACCAAATTGCCAGGCTTCTTGTAGCCTCAGGGTCTTTGTGTTTGACTGTTTCCCTCAGCCGAGACTGTCCTTCCCTGCCTCTTCTTCATTTCATTCAGTTTCCACCCAAGAGTCACTACCTCAGAGTCACCTTTCCTCACAGGCCTACTCAAAATAACTGCCCGCCTCCCCTTCCTCATCACTGTCTGTCCTCTTACCTGGCTTTATTTTCTTCATAAGACAGAACTGCAACAGAGGACAGTAGTTTCAGTATGTATTTCTCTATCCCTAATAGAAGCTCCATGACAGCAGGAACTTTATCTGCCTTGTTCTCTAGGTTGCAGGGTATTAGAATAGTGCTTAGTACATAAAAGCCTTAGCATGAGTGCTTGACTGAATGGATTTCTTGTCACTCTGATGTGGTTACTTGAAGTGTACTCAAAGAATGTGAGTTGGTCCTCCAAACTGGCCTGCCAATACTACTGTCTTGGTTGGATTACCACTCTCTGCTAGGTTAAACATGGAAGCATTTAGAATAGTTCCTAGCATGTAACTAAATATTCAATAAATAGTAGCTATTGTTGTCTTTTATTATCATTGTTATTAGTAACAACTGTTAGCTAGTTTTATTTATTTATTTTTTTTTAATTTTTTTCTTTTATTTTTATTTTTATTTTTATTTTTATTTTTTGTATTTATTTATTTTTTTACACGAACTCCCAAACATGAACCCCTCTCCCACCTCCCACCCCACATCTTCCCTCCAGATCATCCCCATACACCAGACCCAAACATCCTGCATCCTGCATTGAACATAGACTGGCAATTCATTTCTTACATGATAGTATACATATTTCAATGCTATTCTCCCAAATCATCCCTCCCTCTCCCTCTCCCTCTCCTTCTCCCTCAGAGTCCATAAGTCCGCTCTACACATCTGTATCTTTTTTGCTGTCTTGCATGCAGGGTCCTCATTACCATCTTTCTAAATTCCATATATATGTGTTAGTATACTGTATTGGTGTTTTTCTTTCTGGCTTACTTCACTCTGTATAATTGGTTCCAGTTTCATCCATCTTATTAGAACTGATTCAAATGTATTCTTTTTAATGGCTGAGTAATACTCCATTGTGTATAT
>SJYX01016128.1:156079-271223 GCA_006410675.1 Oreotragus oreotragus
TGGGATTGCTGGGTCATAAGGCAGTTCTATTTGCAATTTCTTAAGGAATCTCCACACTGTTCTCCATAGTGGCTGTACTAGTTTGCATTCCCACCAACAGTGTAAAAGGGTTCCCTTTTCTCCACACCCTCTCCAGCATTTATTGCTTGCAGACTTTTGGATCGCAGCCATTCTGACTGGTGTGAAGTGGTATCTCATTGTGGTCTTGATTTGCATTTCTCTGATAATGAGTGACGTTGAGCATCTTTTCATGTGTTTGTTAGCCATCCGTATGTCTTCTTTGGAGAAATGTCTATTTAGTTCTTTGGCCCATTTTTTGATTGGGTCGTTTATTTTTCTGGAATTGAGCTGTATAAGTTGCTTGTATATTTTTGAGATTAGTTGTTTGTCAGTTGCTTCATTTGCTATTGTTAGCTAGTTTTAATGTTGAGGGATATAGTATGAACTCCTAGCAGTGTTTTCCAATATGTTAACTGTGGACAGTTCACTGGTGTGAAAAATAAAGATTTTATATGACTCATAAGGAAATCTTATTTTTAACTTTTAATTGTTATATATTTTATTATATATTTTAAAAATATATAGCTTACCCATCAAACATGAATTTTGTGGATATTACTGCTAATTTTCTATTTATAGTAGTGATAAAAATTTTTATTTTAAAATAAAATGATTTCAGGTTTGAAAAACAGTTAATTGGAATATTAAGTAAATAAAAGTATACTTGTTATACAGGGCAAAAATCTTTAAGGTAGTACAGAATGAATTATGTTTAATCTGCAAAGTTCATGTCATTAAGGATATAGGGAAAATTGTTTATTGCTAAAGCAAAATATTCTGGCAAGAAGCATCATTGGGTTGCTGTATAATTTTCTGTTCTCAGGTTGGCTCTTTAAATATCTGAATTAGAATTTACAAATAACCCTAATAATTGCTTTAAAATGTAAAAAGTACTTAACAGACTTGATTATTCCTTTTAATTTTTGCTTTACTTTGGAGAAAATGGAGATTCAAATGAAATTTTTTTCTTTTTCAGTTACACGTGTATTATTCAATCACATAGACAAATCAGGATTGAATGATAACTCTGTTGAAGAACTCAAGAAAAGATATGGTGGTTGATTTCCACTTTTGCTGAAATTATTGCCTCTTTAAATTTAATATGTAAATTTTCTACTGAAATTAAATGTTTTGCTTTTTAAGAAAATTAAATCATACAGAAAAAGGACTGTTTCTGGACATAAGCTAATTAACTGTAAAGTGAATTGTGATTAACTAGTGAGAAATATACTTAAGTGAACTATTTATAAATTTTTTCTGAAAATAAAAATATAAATAATGAGGTATACTTGTAAAGATCAGTATTCTATTTTGTAAGTCACTTTAAATGTTTAGATGTATTCTTCAGTGCCTCATGTTACATTATTTTTATATTTTTATGAGTTTTTGTAACCACATGTTAAGGTTGCTTCATAAGCATATAATAAAATTATGTTTATATATAGAGAATTAGGTAGATAATCATGTTGTTTCATTATAAAATGGTTTCATATCATTGTGCCAGTTCACTAACATAAAATTGCTTAGTTGCAGGATGTGTGTTTTTAGTGTTTATTTTGAAGGAAGACTTTATTATTTAGACTTTTTAATAAAAGATTACTTGGAGAGTCACAGCATCCTTTAATTTAATTTAATTTTTTTTTGTATTTATTTATTTTTTTACACGAACTCCCAACATCCTTAAATTTTAATGCTACAGTTTTTTTTTTCCACATGATACCTGTGTTATATGTCAAATATAAGACAGATAATCTAAAGCAAGGTGGAAACGTTTGAACACTTGGAATTTTGAGGTAGTAGTTAGCGTATAGCTTGCGTGTAAATGGTTCAGGCGAGTGTGGTGACTGTGAACTTTTGAAATCTGGGCTGGTGTTCTACTTATCCTTGTTCTGCATGGTACCTGGCCCTGTCCTTTGCATAAAGCTAGGTGCTCACTTGATATTTATAAAATTTAATGGGACTGATGGCAAGAATCAATTTTAGTAAATATTCAAACTAGCAACCTAGCAAATTTTGGGCATCCTGTAAATATTGTTAAAATCAAATTAGAGACCTCTGGTCACCATCCTATAGCTACTGTTAGCATCAACAAGACAGTCAAATTTAAGACTTTATTTTTGTCGCAGCATACATATTATTATGCTTGTAATTACTTGAGGAATAATCTGTTTAAAAGAGATAATTTCCCCAGTTCATGGTATAACTTTTTAAGATGATCATAATTTGTATAGCTCAATGTTTTACAACATACTTGGAGTTTATATATGTTACTAAATGTATAGTCTTGCTATGATATATAAATAGGTAATGAAGTTTAGCCATAAAGTATAGCTTATACATAAGTTTATACATAAGCTATGTAATGAATTTTAAATGACTTGAATTTTTCTTAAGTCATTAATAAGAAAGTGATTTTGCTGAGATTTGCGTGCAGGAGGGTGCTTTCGAGGCTTGGCTGTGGGGAGATGGTTGAGGGAGTGGGAGTCAGATTACGAAGGGCCTTTCATGAAGTGACAAAATAAGCCAGTTTTCTGAAAGTGATGAGGAACTAGTGAAGGGTTTTAAGCAAGGGAGTAACATGTGTTTTGATTTTTAAGATCATTCTGGTAGCAGTGATGAGGGGTGGATTGCAGTGATGGTATGGCTGGAAACAGACCAATTAGAGGAATATAGGAGATAAATAACATTTGAACTAATAATAGTGGATAACATGAAGTACTTATTTGCCTGACATTAGGGGTTTATGTCATTTTTTTTTTTTTCATTTAAATCCTCAGCAACCTTAGAAGATAGGTTCTGTTGTCTCTGATTTACAGATTGAGTAAATTGAGGCATATGTAGGTGGTGTGACTTGCCCATGGTTACTTGGTAATAGGTGGTCTTTACCCAGAGGTTTCTTGCTCAGCTGTCATTCTATACGGGCTGGTGCACAGGAGTGGAAGACAGGATGAGTTTAAGGTTTATTAAGGAGGGGGGATCCACAGGGATTGGTGGTATTCATTCAATTCCATTCAGACATTCCTTGAGAATGCATTGCGCTGGAAGGTGACTAAATGCTGGGTGAAACACAGGCACAGTTTCTGCCCTCCGGTAACTCAGTGTAGCTGGGGAGTTAGATAAATTAGCGTTTATGGTATAGTGTCATGAGTGCTCTGATAAAGTTTGGAGAGGGCACTGGGGGAGCATGGAGGGTGCAGCTCTGGATCGGATTGGGTGAAACAGGGTAGGAGGAGGCAGCGTTTTATATGAGACTTGAGCTATGGGAACGATGGTCCAGGTACATGATGGGAGGGAGAGGGTCCTGGCAGAGGGATCAACAGAGGTGAAGGTCATGTAACATATTAGAGCCCCTTGACTTGCCCTGGGGATCATTAGCAATTCCATATACCATCAGGGCTGATGTATGGGATAGAATCAGAATTTGATTGGCTGTATCCTCCTTTTACTTGCTTCTTACTTGTTAATTTTTCATGTATGTACATCCTGACTCCATACTAGATTTTGAAGCTGCTTTGAAGGTCATGACACTGCCTTGTATGTCCTTAGTGCTGACATTGGCTTTGTCCATGGCAGATGCTCGGTTAACATTTATGGATGGATCAGTCTAGATTATTACCTCCTTTCTTCCCAGATTAGGTTTGCTGCTGCTGCTAAGTCACTTCAGTCGTGTCCGACTCTGTGTGACCCCATAGACGGCAGCCCACCAGCCTCCCCCGTCCCTGGGATTCTCCAGGCAAGAACACTGGAGTGGGTTGCCATTTCCTTCTCCAATCAGATTAGGTTTGAGTTAGTGCATTTCTTCTCTCACTCTGGTTATTTAATGCAAGACTGTCATTTAGTCCTGGCTCTTCGAAGCTACAGATATATCACAGCTGCTAAATAGTTGGTTTTTCCTTAGTAAGGTTCAGTGATGTTGACACAAACTCTACAAAGAAGCTGTCGATTTAGTTTACTACATACCATCTCCTGTTTTGTTTTTTTTTTTGGCAGGGGGGGTTACTACTGACTGATTATGATAGCAGACAATTTGCTACTGCTAATCTTCACAGATGTTTTTAAAGAAATCATGTTTTCATGATTTTACAAATCTGAAAAGGTGGGAGGTAGACTTTCAGGAGCTTTTGCTTTTGAAAAAGAGATGAGAGAGTCAGTTGTTTTCCTGCAGTGAGTTATAAAGCAGGTGGCGTTAAAAAAGAAAGAAAAACTTCTAATTCACTGGAGAAGCACACTATTCACAGCTCTTTCACAGAAATCACTTAGAAAGTAGAAGAAAAATGAGCTATACAGATACAGGTTAACCCCAAATCAGATGGATCAAAATCAATAATAATTTGGACCAACAGAAGCACTTGATTAAAAAATCCTTGTTAATTTAATTGTTTTATTGAGCTTATATAGGTCTAACAATTCAATTATTTCCCCTTGAAGTGTGAAGATAGATAGCCTCACTTTAACTCAGCCCCAGCATCAGCCCATCTTGCCATAAGACATTTAACATGATGAATGACATCTTTTATTTTTCATAGCAATCTTTGTGGCCTTCTAATCCCAACCTGGCAGTGGTGAGGAGGCAGAATTCCTTAATCTCTTCTGAAAATGGCTGTTCCTGCTTGAGCACTTCAGTACTCTGGAAACCTTCAGTAACTGATGCTTATTGTGGAGTTGAAGCAAAAAAGGCCTCTGGGTAATTGTATTACCCTGGGTAGTTGTATTTCTTAAGTATTAATAATCTATGTATGCCCCACCAGATGTGACTCTTGTGGAGTCTGTGGTTAACAGTGCAGAGGGCCTGCATAGAGCTTGGCCTCCTTGTTCACCTGGCTCTTCCTATCCCAGGATCCAGAGTTGGGGGCAGCTTATTTAAGAAGATGAGGCCCCTTCAGTTTGGGTTGACTTCTCTGGGAGATAGGCATTTCCCTCGTGGCTCATGGGATCAACTGCTTTGGCAGTTGGTGACTGGCACCGTGCTGACAGCTGCAAAACCAGTAGGACCGTGGGTGTTGAAAGGCCCAGTAGAGGAATATGATGGATGGTTCTGGAGCTGCAGATGTGGGCAGCAGGGAAGACTGCAGGGAGGAGGTGGGGTCTGAGTGGGTCTTGAGGGACTGATGGGCTCTGGCTAGGTAGGGGAGGGGTGACGACACGCTACCTGCCTCGAGCAGATGATGGATAGTGAAATGACAGAACAGAAATTGCTGTGATTCAGCAATTTTCTAATGGCCAGCAGTTTTCTAATGGCACAGCAAACCCAGACCTGCTCACACAGATGAGGTTGCAGGGAAAACACTCTAGTAGATCATTTTATGTAATGATCTTGCAGCATTTAAACTATATATTTTGAAATAATCAAAACAATCAGCTTGAGGGGTCAGAGGAAAAAAAGGGAACAGACAGATGGTCATGCAGTCAACATGGATAAAACTAAATTCAGGCCTCACTGTAACCCTTCTTTTGTTTATTTTCTCTTTGGGGAATAGTGTAAATGAGGAAGAGAAAAGTCTGAGTTCTTGCTATCTAGTTTAATCTACTTACTGCTTGCTTTACTGGTGACATTTAAAACCATCAAAATGAACATAACTGATGATGACCTTGAGGCTGATAATAGGGGGAAATGTTTCGTGTGGGGCAGATGAAATCAGGATAAAATGAGCAGCTTAATAAAGGTTGAGTTTAGAAATAAATACTGAAAAGTATGTAAAACTGTCATCAGGAATAAAAGATTCTCAGCTGCTAATACACTGCTGAAATACATCACTCTTCCAAGCCCTGTCTGGTTGTCTTGTCTTTCACTAACGAGTCTCCTGAGTTGCTTCCTGTCTCCATGTGGAGGCCTGTTTGCACAGAGCAGAGCACAGGGCTGCATAAACGGCTCACTGACTGAAAGGCCAGCAGAGCTGGAGAGAGTCGCTGTGTATTGTTCACAAACACCATGCAAAAGTGATTCTGAATTAATTTGATATACAAAGAGTTTAAAAAAGAAACAACCATTCTATAGCCAGAATGGTGAAAACACACAGGGGTAATGACTCAATCTTTTCATTACCATGTAGCAGAATGGAATTTGTAGCACTGTTTAGAATACATCTGAAATTTTGTCTTAAAGAACCAGGGCAAGAGAGAAGATAATAAAGAATTTATCACAACAGTGTGATGTATAGTTTTCTTGACACTTGGTCCTACGTGACCCTTGAAACTCCTTTGAGATATTTAGGGCAGCACTTAGGTTAAATTATTTGCTCAAAATCCTGTGAGTAGTGATAGAACTCAGAACTCAATGCTGGTTCTGGAAACCTCTAGTAGGTCCCTTCACATGGGATCCAGTAATGATAGAGACTTCACTGAGTAAACTTTTACATCACAAACCTTTGAGCGTGGGCTCAAAGGGAACTAGAAGGTATCCATACCAGTGGGGTGTAAACCTGCAATGTATTTTCAAGAGACGGTTTGCACAGCACATTACTTGTCTCACAACAGGAAGTTAATATTTGTCAAATAAGTGAATGAATGAATTCAAACACTATAGAACTGAGCTGAAGAATCCAGATGAAGAGCCTTTTAAGTTTGGCTCAAAGCATTTGTTGAATGTTAAAGACCTTTTTATCATCGATGGGGATTCTTTCAATTCTCTTTTATAGAATTGTGTTTAAAAATCTCCTACCTGCAAACATTTTTTGAATACTTCACAAGTGTGGAAAGGGAATAGGAATTTTGTCTCATGTGGAACTCTCTTTTTGGTCCTAACGGTTCAAACAGGCTTAGTGAATATATTAAGCTCCTGTTTGTGTGCAGTCTATTGTGTGCTGTGTACTGTACCAGGGCTTTGCATATATCATCTCACTTAACCCTAAAAGCATGCCCACAGAGATAGGCTGTCCTGTGAAGCTGGGAGTCCGGCAGAAGCTAGACTGGCTTAGACACTGACACGCTTCCTTCTACACTGCAGTCACGGCTGAACAGTCTTCGTGATAACACAAAAGCAGGACCAGGGAGGGGACAGGCTGGCAGGCGGATTTCTTTGGTATTACTCTTGCCCACTGGATGTTCAGAAGATAGCATGTATGTGGCAGAAAGCAGTCTGATGGAATCAAAATGAAAGTTTATTTTTTCTTGAGGCAACTTTGATTTATATGTAACATTATGTTTCATGTGTATAACATTATATTTCTACTTCTATATACACTATAGTGTGTGCTCACCACCAAAATTTTAGTTTCCATCTGTCATCATTCAGTTGACCCCCTTTACCTATTTTTCAGACACCACAGTGTTGTATACTGACCACATCGGAAAGCCCACCTTCTTACACCAAGCAGAGTCCCCTTTTCCAGTTTCATAAAATTGGTAGGGTGTGTGGAAAGGTATCCTTTCAATACTTTAGTGCATGGGCCCTGTATCAAATAAATATCAGACTGGTCTTTGAAGAGGAAGAGATGTCACGAAAATGCAGCCAGAAAGAAGTGTACAGAAATGTCTCTTTCCTTGGGATGGGGTCGGGGGTGGTGCAAGTTCCTATGTGTGTTTACATGCACATGTGATTGGTGGGAGATGGCAGTGTCTGTATGTGTACTCAAGTCTGCTTTAAGTTGCGGCATACAGGGATACCTGTTTCTCTCTTTTTTTTCCCCTGCCTCTCTGTTTCCATCACCAATAAATCCTTTTGGTATTTACTTTGGTATTTACCAAAGTAATAAGATGTAGTGATTTTGCTGTTTAGTCTCACTGGAATCCTTGAATACGTATGTTCTGTAACATCAGAGCAAAAACCGTAATGACGATGAATTCAAGGCAGATTCTGAATTACGGTAAAGGAGTGCATTTGCAGTGGCAAAAGGCCAAACTGAGACCAAGATGTTGTCATTGTTTTGTGGTCGTTGGTCTGATACCCCGAAGAGTATATCATGTTTCATCCTCTTTTCTACTCTTTGAACCAAGCCTTCTGTGAGTGCTAAACATCCTGGAATCTTCTGTGGTTAGTTACTGCTCGTGGGGCAGGTGGTAGTTTATTAGGATGGCAGGAAAACCAAAGGAAAGCACTCAGACCCGTTTATTAGCCAGCAATAAATAGAGACCACTCGTGCCAGTCTGTTTCTCCGGCTACTGGTCTGATTTTAGCTCCAGGAACCTACAGTTCAAGACCAAACACTGTTACCTAGAGAGTCTGGCAGGAGTGGAAGCTCTGCTTGGTTATAAACTTGATCATGTCCTTGGCTCTGGCCCTGTATTGGTGACAGAGAGCCCCTTGCTGGTTACATCTCCCCACTGCCTCCCTGTAATGCCTGGATATTCTAGACCTCTTGGAGACAGTTTTACTTGGCCCAGGCATGTTAATAATTTGAATTTGAGCTAATTGGTCCATTAGCACATAATTTTATGTGATTAAAACTCATACCATCCTCATGCCTTGGAGAAGAGGATTCTGAGAAAAATCCAAAGGCAGGCCTTGGGAGACCAAAGTCAATGTGGAGTTTAGTTATCTGGAAGTGAAAAAGGTGATCTAACTGGAGAAATGGAGGAGAAGAGGAAGGTAAGGAGCCTGCCACCTCCCACAGGCCCAGAGCTTTGTTTGAGTGGGGCCTGGAGAAGCTGAGGTCCTGGGATTACAACTTGACAAGAGTATCCATGGGTCTCCAGGGTGAGCAATCTGAGTTGGTTCAGTGCAAGGCACTCCTGACATAGCTCTGGTTATTGTTACCTCAGTAACAATTAGGCTGAGGTTTGTGGAGGGTGAGGATGCTATAAGGTAGCCTCCATCTACTTTTAGCCCTTCTGCAGATCAAACAGCAGGGCCATCTGAAGCCCCCCAAGATGCAGAATCCAGAGAGGGTACCACGCTCAAACTGACTTAGGTATTATCACCAGGGATCCAGCTCTAGGGGGTCATTCATCACTCTGATGCTCCCAAACATAGCCTGAGCTGCCTCCCTATGTCACTGGAAGCCTTTTGTTGGATTCCAGTGACACCCAACCCAGGGAGTGCTTACACAGGCACAAGTGCCCCCTGACTGCTGGTCAGCTCGTTTCTGTATGACCGCATCAGGTTTCTCTGCCATGGCCATCTCCCAGTCTCCCTCCGGCTTCTGCTCCTCCCCAGGCCAGCTTACCCAGTGTGTGGGCATGGGCTTCTCCGTTAGTTTCCCAAACTCAGGAGATACTGGAATGTAGAGTTTAACGAAATGTTGCCACACTTGAGGAAGCCATCAGGGCATCGGGTCAGAAAAGGGAACAGGTAACCCTGCCTGTGAAGTCCACTGCTTCTTTGCACGGGGGCCCCTTCTTCACTACCAGCTGCCTGAGTCAGGTGAACAGATTTGTAAACCTCACAGTTTGTGAGCAAACCTCATAGTCTCTGCAGAGGTTCACAGTGTTCTGTGAAGATGGGCTTCACATTTAGAGGCTCAGCGTCTCAGCCGGCAGCCTCTGCCCTTGCACTTGTATCATGGCTACTTTCTGGACTTTCCCGAAAGGGTGCGTAAGCACTTACCTTACATCTGCTTGGCCAAAACCCCAGTTGTGTTTCCCAGAAAAATGGGAGAATCTTCCCAAAGGGAAAAGAAAATCCAGGAAACACAAGAATGCAGAAATGCGTGCGTGTCCTCAAATTTTGGCTTTATTTTTACTTTGATTTTGTCTGTTACACTGCGTGCCTGGGATTGGACTTTGCGCTTTGACTCACCCTATCACTTCTCTCGTCCAAGGAAGCCTGTTGGGTAATCAGAGTCCGTCAGTCAAAATGTGGATGTATAATGCCTGGAAAAAACTCCAGTCTGCAGTCTGAAATGCTACAGTCAGGTTGCACTGCATGTTGGCCATCTCATTTTTCATTACATTTAATCTGCCATTGCTTCTGACAGAGAAAAGAAGAACAAAGTTTTCTCTGACTGACCACGTGACAACAGTGACCACCGAAGAATTTTGAATCCAGGACATTTTTGAAAAGAGAAAATCATACAAGGGAGTGAGGCTCCTTAGATGAACTTGGAAGGCAGTTTTAACAGATCACCTTAACTAGCTGTGAAGTGAAGTGAAGTGGCTCAGTCATGTCCGATTCTTTGTGACCCCATGGACTGTAGCCTTCCAGGCTCCCCTGTCCACGGGATTCTCCAGGCAAGAGTACTGGAGTGGGTTGCCATTTCCTTCTCCAGGGGATCTTCCCGACCCAGGGACTGAACCCGGGTCTCCCGCATTGGAGGCAGACGCTTTAACCTCTGAGCCACCAGGGAAGCACTTAACTAGCTGTAAACTACCTGAATTCAGGACTAAGATTTTCATTATTATAGGGATCAATATTGATTTTAATTATCCTTAACATTTGCTACAAAGAAAGCAAAGAATCTCATTTTCATGTGTAGTTACTTCCCATAGATCTGCTTTTTACTCCGAGCTTTATTTGTTTTTTCAAGGGCTGCCTTATTAGATTTGATCCAGGAGATGGCAGTGTGCTTTTCATTTTGGGGCTTGGATGTGACTTTACACCTTAAGTTGTCATATGTGATAGGGTGGTGCATTGTGAAGTCCATGATGTAATATGTTCATTGATCCACCATACTGAAACATTAATAAAAATAAAATCTGAATTATAGAAACTGGGTTATATTATAAATTTATAAAACGAATCTACTTATTTTTATTAATCAAATAGTGAACACTTAATACTGTACTGGATGTTCTATGGGGAAATAGAAATATTAAAAGCCATTATTGCTTTAAAAAGCTTAAAACCTAGATATGGACCCACAAAGATAGTACTGAAGACAGTTATATGTTAAATTAATTAGGAGTAAGAGATTACTGTGGTCAGCAAGTGGACTTCTCAGAGGGAGGTGGTAATTAAAAGGATAACTACGAACTTTTGGATAAAGAGGATGGATTAAGCATCATAATTTTTCCCTATCTCTTCAGCTCCTACTAAAATGATAGTATAGGATTACAAATAGATAAATCAGAACAGCAAAAAAAAAAAAAGGCAACATTAGGAAATAAGATATCAACAAATTTTTGAAAGATGAAGATGGAGAGAATTATAAAAAGGATTTCCATGAAGGAGCATGGAAATACCTTACTAAGTAAGGTCTTTATCAAGTTAAAGAAAGTGCATTTTATTTCTATTTTTTCTGTTTTTTTTTTTAATTTTTAATCAAGGATAGTTAAATTTTTTCAAGTACTTTTCTTGGTCACTATTGGTAAGATCGTGTAATTTTTTTTTCTATTAACCTTTTAATATGGTGATCATATTGATTGACTTTCAAAGGCTAAACTAGACTTCCATCCCTGGGATCAATGCCACTGGATCATAGTGTAGAATTCTTTTTAGATAATGCTGAATTCTACTCACTAATATTTTGTTAAGAATTTTTTTACATCTATATTCATAAGGAATATTGACCTGTAGTTTCCTTTTTTCCCTCCCTCTCTCCTTCCTTTCCTTCCTTCCTTTTTCATTCTCCATCTTTGGTTTTGTACCAGGGTAGTACTAAGCAGAAAATGAATTGGAAAATGTTCTTTCTTCTTCTATTTTCTGGAAGAGATTGTGTACAAGTAGTACTAATTCTTCTTCAAATTTTGGATCAAATTCCCCAGTGAAACAATCTAGGCCTGGAGATATATTTTTGGGGAGTTTAAATTTCCTTAATATTATAGAGCTATTCACATGATCTATTTAATATTTAGTGATGTACTTAGTGATGATAATATTGCTGCTGCTGTTGCTGCTAAGTCGCTTCAGTCGTGTCCGACTAATTATTGTATTTTGCGGTATTGATCAATGTCTAAGTTGTCAAATGTGTGTGTATAGAGTTGTTTGTAGTATTCTTTTATTATCCTTATTATTTTAATTTTAATTTTTACTTTATTTTACCTTACAGTACTGTATTGGTTTTGGTATCCTTATTATTTTAAATGTGTTGAGGTTTGTTTTATGGCCCAGAAAATGGTAAGTGATTTGTGAGAACTTGAAAAATACTGTGAATTCTGCTGTTGTTGGGTGGTGGTGGATTTTATAAATGTCAGTCTGTTGTTTGATGGCATTGAGTGTTTCTACGTCTTTGCTGCTTTTTTGCCTAGATGTTTTCTCAGTTTTTGAGAGGAATGTTGAAGTCTCTTAACTATAATTGTGGATGTGTGAATTTCTCCTTTCAGTTATATCAGCTTTTGCTTCTTACACTTTGTAGCTCTGCTGTTGGTGTGTATACATTCAGGATTGGTATGTCTTCTTGGTGGGTTGATCCCTTTGTCATTATGTCATGTCCCTTCTTGTTTCTAGTAATTTTCTTTGTGTTGAGGTTTACTTTGCTTGATAATAATATAGCCATTCCTACATTTCTTTGATTCATGTTTGCATGATATGTATTTTTTCATCTTTTTACTTTCAACCTTATATCGTTATACTTGAAGTGAGTTTCTTGTAGACAGCATATAGCTAGGTCATGGTTTATAATCCAACCTGCTAACCTCTGTTTTTAATTTGTATATGTAGGCCATTTATATTTAATGTAATTATCAATCTGTTAGGACATAAATCTAGCATTTTATTTTATGTTTGTTTTCTTTTTGTTATATTGTTTCTCATTTCTTTTTTCCCCTCACCTTCCTGTGTGCTTCTGGAACATATTTTTAAATTCTATTTTATCTTTTAAAAATATATCTTTAAATATAGTTTTTATTGGTTGCTCTAAGTATTATATTATATATACACCTAACTTATTGCAGTCTACTGGTGGTATCATTTTACCAGTTCAAGTGAAGTATAGAAAACTTACCTCTCTTTTTGTCCCTATATCTTTCCCTATTCATATTTCCTCTACATAGAGTATTTCCTCTATATACGTTGTCCTCAGACAATTTATAAATTCTGCTTCAACCTTCAAACATTATTTAGAAAACTCAAGTGGAGGAAAGCCTGTTATATTTACTTCAGTTCAGTTCGGTTCAGTTCGGTTCATTCGCTCAGTCGTGTCTGACTCTTTGCGACCCCATGAATCGCAGCACGCCAGGCCTCCCTGCCCATCACCATCTCCCGGAGTTCACTCAGACCCACGTCAAATTCCAAGATTCTTCCTTGTATTGTTTTCTTTCTGTTTAGAGAAAATTTCTTCAGCTATTCTTTTTGTGTAGGTTCCCTGGTGAGACTTAAGCTTTCCTTCATCTCAGAAACTTTAGATATCTATGTCACTGATGGAGACTATTTTAACTGGATACTTGATTCTTGGTTGACAGTTCTTGTCTTTTGTCACTGAAAAACGTAATGCCACTTCCTCTAGCCTCCGTGATTTATGAGAAGAAATCTGCTGTCACTGTTATTTCCCTGTAGGTGATATGTCATTTTTTCCTGGCTGTTTTCAAGAGTTTCTATGTTTTTTAGTTTTCGGAAGTTTAATTATGATGTGTCTTGGTATGGGTTTCTTCAGGTTTATACTGTTTGGACTTTATTCTTAAACCTGTAGGTCTTTTTCTCCTGGAAAGTTTAGGAAGTTTTTATCCATGATTTCTCTTGAGTACATTTTCAGCCCTGCCATTTTCCTACTTGCCTTGTGAGACTCAAATTACGTAAATGTTAGACATTAAAAAAAAAATCCTACAGAACTTTGATCCTATTTTTTGTCTCTATTTTCTGTTTTTCAAGTTGGGTAATTTCTAATGTTTTGTCTTTCATTTCACTCTTTCTCTCCTGTTTTCCCTTTTTGTTGTTAAGCACATCCACTGAGATTTTTATATCAGTTATTATATTTTTCAGCTCCAAAATTTCCATTTGGTTTTTCTTTGTATCTTTTATTTCCTATTTTTATTTGCTTGAAGTATATTTGTAGCTGCTTTAAAATCTTTGTCAGGTCATATTAATATCTCTGTCATTTTGGGTTTAGCATCTATTTTTTTTTTTCATTCAATTTGAGTGCTTTCAATTTTTTGTATAATGAATTATTTTATTGAAACCTGGATATTTTCATATGAAGTGTGAGATTCTAGACCTTATTTAATCCTTATTTTAAAAACTGGTTTAGTCTGACCCTTCTCTGGCAGCAGGAGTGGGTGGGGGTGGGGGTGGGGAGGGACATCACCATCTGGCTGCTGGCCGGTGGAGGCNTTCCATTTGGTTTTTCTTTGTATCTTTTATTTCCTATTTTTATTTGCTTGAAGTATATTTGTAGCTGCTTTAAAATCTTTGTCAGGTCATATTAATATCTCTGTCATTTTGGGTTTAGCATCTATTTTTTTTTTCATTCAATTTGAGTGCTTTCAATTTTTTGTATAATGAATTATTTTATTGAAACCTGGATATTTTCATATGAAGTGTGAGATTCTAGACCTTATTTAATCCTTATTTTAAAAACTGGTTTAGTCTGACCCTTCTCTGGCAGCAGGAGTGGGTGGGGGTGGGGGTGGGGAGGGACATCACCATCTGGCTGCTGGCCGGTGGAGGCGGAAGTCTGTGTTCTCCACTCAGTCTCCCAAGGGTGGGGCGAGGGTGAGGGTTTCTCCTTACTGATGGGTGGAGATGACCGTGTCGTTTCCCCTTATGGTCTCCACTGACGCTGCGGTGAGGGCAGCATTTTTATTGCTGAGTGTTGATGAAAGTTCTGATTTTCCATCAGGCCTCCTCCTCCTCCTCTGACGCCATCCTAGTGGGGAGGGGGATGCGTACCTCCTATCGTTAGCTAAGTGTAGATTTCTGTTTGTTCCATGGGATCTCTATTAATACCGTGAGGGTTGGGGTGTTTGTTACTGGCCAGTGGGGGTAAAATTCCTGGCTTCTTACTTGGGCTTTTCTTATGCCAGCTCCTTGGGTATTGGAGCTCCTCATGAGAGCCTTAAGAGGGTGGGAACCTAGACTTCCTACTTGGGTTTTGCTGGTGTGGGTGAGTGGAGCCACAAATTTTTCTGCAGTGTTTGCCTGGAGTAGAACGGTTATTATCTAAAAATTTCTGTCTTGCTTGGCTGTTCCTTTCCTAGTCATTGGTTAGAAAGAGCAGACTTTTGGGGGCTTTTTTTTCAGTCTGCAGCCCCTGTATTGCTATCCTCAAGGCCAGGGTATTTACCGCTGTGTTTTTTTGGGTCCTAAAGTCCCAAGTTGATTTGCCTTCTCTCTACTTTTTAGAGTCTTCTTATGTTTGGTTTATAAGTAATGCCCAGGATTTTTAATTGTACTTCACAGGAGAAGGAAATGGCAACCCACTCCAGTATTCTTGCCTGGAGAATCCCATGGATGGAGGAGCCTGGTGGGCTACAGTCCACGGGGTCACAGAGTCGGACACGACTGAGCGACTTCACTTACTTACAGGAAGACTAGGGGAAAGTACATTTACTGCTAATTGTTTTAAAACATTTTCTGCATTTAAGAAAGCTGTGGTACATATACACAATGGAGTGTTACTCAGCCATTAAAAAGAATACATTTGAATCAGTTCTAATGAGATGGATGAAACTGGAGCTGATTATACAGAGTGAAGTAAGCCAGAAAGAAAAACACCAATACAGTATACTAACACATATATATGGAATTTAGAAAGATGGTAACGATAACCCTGTATGCGAGACAGCAAAAGAGACACATGTGTAGAGCAGACTTTTGGACTCTGAGGGAGAGGGAGAGGGTGGGATGATTTGGGAGAATAGCATTGAAATATGTATACTATCATGTAAGAAACGAATCGCCAGTCTATGTTCGATGCAGGATGCAGGATGTTTGGGTCTGGTGTATGGGGATGATCCGGAAGGATGATGTGGGGTGGGAGGTGGGGGGGGGGTTCATGTTTGGGAGTTCATGTACACCCATGACAGATTCATGTCAATGTATGCCAAAACCAATACAGTACTGTAAAGTAAAATAAAGTAAAAATAAAAATTAAAAAAAATATATAAAAAACACATTTTCTGCATTTTCAAACTTAACCTCAGAAAAAAGTCAAAATCTCCACATCAGGCTTGGTTCCTTACCTCCCCTAATTTTCCTCAGTCATCCTCAGCTGTACTTCTGAGACAGATTCAAATCCTCTCCTCTCCATCTTCACTTCCATCAGCCAAGGTCAAGCCAGCATCTCTTCCCTAGACTACTACAGTCAGGAGCAATCATTTGTTAGAGTGAACTTTTCAAAACGTCAATTACTGCACGTCACTACTCTGATTAAAGAAATGATACAAATGAACTTACAAAACAGAAAGAGACGCACAGACTTAGAAAATAACTTATGGCTGCCAGAGGGGATGGGACAGTTAGGGAGTTTGGGATGGTCATATACCCGCTGCTATATTCAGAATGGATAACCTACAAGGACCTATTGTATAGCACGTGAAACTCTGCTCAATGTTATGTGTCAGCCTGGATGGGAAGGGGGTTTGGGAGGAGAATGGATATGTGTATATGTATGGCTGAGTCCCTTCACTGTTCACCTGAAACGATTACAACATTAATCATCTATACCCCAACACAAAATAAAAAGTTTAAAATTTGAAAAAAAGAAATTCTAAAACATTTTTCATTGTACTTTGGATAAAATGTGAATTCCTTTTCCTAGTCTGTTAAGTCCTCAGATAATCTACCCTGTACCTGTCTCTCCAACCTCACTCTTCAACCTCATGCCTCTGCTCCTCTCATAAGTGAAAATTCTCTCATCATACTTAGCTCATTTTCCTCCTTCTGTACTTCTATCTCATATCTGTTTCAGAGTATGAACTTGCCGTTGGAGAGCCCAGACTGCTCTTATTCCAGTTTTTTTTTGTTGTTGTCATGTGGATTCCAGCTTAAACATCACCTCCTCTGAGAAGCCTTTTCCACCACCTCCCTTGTCCTAGCCACTTTCTGTATTAACACTGTTTAATTTTCTTCAAAGTGTTTTATCACTTGTATTTTCTTGTATATTTATTTTTGTACTGGTCATCAGCTGTCTTCTCCCTTGGAGATATAAACTCCATGAGATCAGGGTCATCGCTTCTTGGGTTTGCTGAGATTCACTGGGGACACATTATCTAAATGATTTTTATTGAATGGATGAATTTAGTCAACTCCTAGTGAGCTAATTATGTACAAGGGTTTGTGTTTGGTGCAAGACAGTATTTCACGTCAGACATATCACTGAGTCTGAATACTGACATTTTGCTATAGACATCTTTGTCGTCTCCTATAAAGGAGGAAACGGAACCTTGAGGAGATCCAGTCCTTCCCCAAAGTTAATGAATTTGATTCCACCGGAGTTTGCTGAGGGCACATTTCCATGCCAGGCGCAGTGCCTGATACCAGGAATAAGCAGGGCTCTTGCCATCTAATTGCTCACGGCCTGATGAGGAGACAAAGCACAGACCACTAGCTCCACTACAACGTGATGTGCGAAGAAGCGGGCAAGCCTTGTGCCAAAGGCAGGAACGAAACACTAGGAGACGAAGAGTTGTGTGACTGATTCTGCTGGATGGGTGGATGCAGGGTTTTTTTTTTTTTTAAAAGCTTTACAGAGTAGATGGCATTTGAGCAAGGCCTGCAAAGATGAATAGGCTTTTGCCAGGTGCAGAAAGGGTGATAAGAGCTTTCCAGAGAGAGAGAAGAGGAGATGTCAAGGGAGAGGGACTTGAAAGAGGGCACATCCCGGCTGGTGAGCTGTGTGAGAGCAGGCTAGACTTCCACAGCGCTTACGAAAGTCGACGTTGACGTGCACCCAGCCTTAGAACTGCACGAGCAGGCTTTCTTTTTTTTTTTTTCCTGAGTTAATAAATTTTTGATCTCTCTCCAAGAGTCAGTACAGTTTGCTTTGTCTAAAATTTGACTTCCGAAGATTTATGTGATTTTCCTCCATCAGCCCCTTCTGTTTGGATGAACTACGGCAGCACCGTGAAGAAGAGGGCATGGGGAGGGGGCATGGTAAACTCACAAACTACAGCCCTGGTTAGCTTGTCCTGCAGGCTTGGTATAGGGTGATGCGCTAATAATTAGGAGAAGGCTCTCTTACCCTCTGCCAGTATGATCACATAGCCTGAAAGCTCTGACCTAGAAATTCTTTGCTTTGGATTCAGATTTGCTGGAACACAGAGATCCCTGGGAAAAGCAACACATAAGATTGTTACTGGGGACTTCCCTGGTGGTCCAGTGGCCAAGACTCTGCAGTAGGGGGCTAGGTTCGGTCCCTGGTCAGGGAACTGGATCCCACATGCCTTGCAACTAAAGATCAAAGGTCCTGAGTGCTGCAACTAAGACCCAGTGCAGCCAAACTAAATATTAAAAAAAAATTTTAAAAATTTATTGGATATTAGCGTCTTCATGAGAATGAACTTGTGAGCATCTTCCATCTGGGCTAGCCAGTGTCCTTAGGGAGCCAAGGGGATGGGTGTTTGGTTTTAGGGAAAGGTTTAGTACTGAGTATATGCCAGATACAGAGCTAGGGGTTCTGGGCCTTTTTGCATTTTAATTTTTTTCAACACTGTTCTCTTAATTTTAGAGACTGGCCTACTGGGGCACACAGAGGTTAGGTACTTGCCTGAGGTCACTCTGTTAGTAAGGCTGGAGTTCGAAATCAGTGCTGCTCCTACAGCTACGCTGTCTTTCCACACAGCATGACAACAGAAGTGGGTGGGGTGGTGGTGAGAAAGGGAGGAAAAAATGGCAAAGATGTAGAGCGTGGACGTCAAAGTTCACTTAGGTCACAGTCACACTTTGGGTTGGCCCTGAGAAGAGTACTGCCTCTCTTGGTCAGGTGTCTCTTTGACTGTATCTATGTGTGATCTGTCCATGGCACTTGGAAGACTAGAAGCATTGTCTGGATAGGCTGATAAAATTCTCAGCAAAGTAAGAATGTGCCAGATGACTGTTTCAAGTGGCCTGCATGCTTGCCTCCCATGGTGAATCTGTGCCTTAGAGATAATCAGGAAACCTTTTTCATCAGATGGCATATCACACATGAGAAAAGCAGTGTGAAAGAAGCAAGTCAGGCAAACAGTGTCAGGCGTGGACTGGCTGAAGCCCATGGTCCCATCATTGGGAAGGCTGATGCCATGCTTTGCCAACTTCCCTTCCTGCACATCTTGGGGTTCCTGGAAGCGGCAAGCATGGCTCTGTAGAATCAGCCACCCAGAAATGAGACCTGCCCTCCACAGGGAAGTGGCATCCTCCCATATGTTCCATGCTTTTTATCCTCTGGAGATCGAAGAGGATCGGAAATGTAGCCGACAAAGGAAGCTGTTGTGCTGGCTGTGGATAGGGGCATCGCACACACACACACCTAGCAATGACACACCCATCTCCTACTCCTTATATTACAGGTGCGCAACAAAATGCAAAAGACCTTTGATTTGTGGCTCTCCCTTCCGCTGTGTTTCTTGGATTTCCAGCCACAGGCAGGCAGTTGAGGTGGGAGGAAGAACACTGCGCTGCATCCTGGGTGGATACAGGATCCACCATCCTATACCTCCTTCCTCAGAGCCCGAGGGTGGATATTATTTTCTCCTTCAGTGACTGTTACGTGTACCTTGAACACATCAAGTGCTATAGAACCAGTGGTGAAGGAGAAGTTGGCTCTTTATTGCAGTGGCAATAACACCTCACTTTCCATAAATCCACCATCCTATACCTCCTTCCTCAGAGCCCGAGGGTGGATATTATTTTCTCCTTCAGTGACTGTTACGTGTACCTTGAACACATCAAGTGCTATAGAACCAGTGGTGAAGGAGAAGTTGGCTCTTTATTGCAGTGGCAATAACACCTCACTTTCCATATCAGGTGTAATCTTGTTCATTTCACTTTAGCCACACGAGCCTCCTTTCTGTTGTTTGAACACACTTTAAGGCTTTGCCTGGTGCTGTCTTCACCCTTCATCTTGCAGGTCTCAGCCCAAAGGTTAGCTCTCCAGAGAGGTCTCCCCCACTGAGACTGAAGTCACTCTCTCCTTCCTGGCCACACACCTGCTTTAGTCAATCTGTAGCCAGCATATAGGGCTTCCTCAGTGGCTTGAACTAAATAATCTGCCTGCAATGCAGGAGATGCAGGAGACAGGGGTTCAGTCTCTGGGTTGGGAAGGTCCCCTGGAGGGGAAATGGCAACCCACTCTCGTATTCTTGCAGAGAAATCCGTAGGGTCAAAAAGAGTCAGACCTGACTCAGCACAGCTAGCATATTCACTTTGTTTATGGCAATCTTAGCTTTTATCACTTTTCGGTTTTTCTTTCCCATTTGTTAGTTATTTGTTTCTTGTCTATTTTCTAACCTCTTGAATGTTAGCTTCTTGCAAATGGGACTTTGCCAGTTTTACTCCCAGCACATAGCTTAGAATACTCTGTGGTAGTTGTTCAATAAATATTGGTGAATGAATGAATGATGTGGTTGCCACCTTCATGCTTACAGACTGGAGAGGTGGTGTAGCATCAGAACTTGGGCTCAAGAATCAGACAGCCAGGAGTCTGAATCCTAGCTGTAGCACTAATGACCTGAAGTCTCAGAACTTTAGGTTTTTCATCTTTAAAAGGGAGCTAATGTTAGCCCTTACTTTGTGGAGCTGAAGTGAGGACTGAATGAGAGAATCCCTCTAAAGTGCTTGGCATTGGGTTTGCAACAAAGCGATAATAAATGTTGTGTTCTGTTGTCGTTGTTCAGTTGCTAAGTCGTGTCTGACTCTTTGCGACTCCGTGGGCCGCAGCACACCAGGCTTTCCCGTCCTTCACCATCTCCTGGGACTTGCTCAGACTCATGTCCATCGATTTGGTGATGCTATCCGACCACCTCATTCTCTGCTGCCCTCTTCTGCTCCTGCCCTCAGTCTTTCTCAGTATCAGCACTTTTCCCAATGAGTTGGCTTTTCACATCAGGTGGCCAATCAGGTTCTATTATTACGGGGAACAAATCTATAAATGTAAAGAATGCAATACAATTAATAAGTGAAATGAAAGAGGAGGGAGAGGGCAGGCTGCCTCAAAGACATCTAAGGTGAGACCTGTTCAGACAGATATCATCGATGAGCCTCATCCATCTAGTTATGCACATGACTGAAATCAACAAACCACTCTGAGGGAGAGACCTCAGAGACGAGAATCCTCGTTGGCATCACAGTACCAGACGGATCATACCCGAGCTCCCGTCCACTCACCTACAGCCCGAGTCAGGCTCTTCATTACAGTGAGGCAGCAGCCCCAAAGCAGTGAGTGCACTTTGGCTAGGAATGTGGTGAGTGACTTTAATAATGTGGTGATGTTGAGATCACTTTCTCATTTGGAGTCTGGGTCACGTACTGGAGGAAGCATACTAGCACTTTATCTGCTGTCAGTTCAGATTTCATGCTTCCTTTTGCACTCTATCTAAATTAAATCTCACTCCACTGGGGAGCCCGCTGGCTTTTTAGCTCCTATTTTTGGAATAGTAGTGGAGACTTGGATCTCCTGAAAAGGGGGCCCCCGGCTCCTGCTGCGGCCTGGACTTCCCCAGGCTCTGCCTGGTCTGCGTGCTCAGCCAGACCACAGTGGCTCTGAGAGTTTGTTTTTCTTTTTCCAACATCAGGAAATTGTTCAGTGAGTGCCAGCAGTGGTGTCTCAAAGTTAAGCCTTCATCCACCAGCAGTTCTAGGACCTCCCCCTGCCAGGTTCTGAAGCCAGGGGTGCAAGGACAGCATTTTGCCTTTCGTGCTTGTCTGGATCCTTTTTTGGATGGGTAAATAGACTCCCACAAAGAATGACAAGAAACAGCAGGCTAGAGATCTGCAGGGGCAGTAATGGATATGGAAGCTCAGGTTAATATGCTGGATTGAGAATATTGCCAAAGGTGAGCTATGAACAGTGCTGGACCCTGTTGCTATTTCCGGTAGAGCGGGGGTGGAGACGGGGGTAACTGACGGTGCTTTATGACTGACTATTGTTGCTGCTCCGTTGCTAAGTCATGTCCGACTCTCTGTGTCCCCATGGACTGTAGCATTCCAGGCTCCTCTGTCCCCCACTCTCTCCTGGAGTTTGCTTAAACTCATGTCCACTGAGTCGGTGATGCCATCCAACCATCTCACCCTCTGTTGCCCTCTTCTTCTGCCCTCAATCTTTCCCAGCATCAGGGTCTTTTCCAATGAGTCAGTTCTTCACATCAGGTGGCCAAGTATTGGAGCTTCGGTTTCAGCATCAGTTCTTCCAATGAATATTCAGGGTTGATTTCCTTTAGGATCAACTGGTTTGATCTCCTTACTGTCCAGGGGACTCTCAAGAGTCTTTTCCAACACCATAGTTCAAAAGCACCAATTCTTTGGCACTCAGCTTTCTTTACAGTCCAACTCTCACATCCATACGTGACTACTGGACGTTTGTTGGCAAAGTGAAAATTCTGCTGATTAATATGCTATCTAGGTTGGTCATAGCTTTCCTTCCAAGGAGCAAGCGTCTTTTAATTTCATGGCTGCACGGTGATTTTGCAGCCCAAGAGAAGAAAATCTGTCACAGCTTCCCTGTTTTCTCCTCCTATTTGCCAAGAAGTGATGCCGCTGGATGCCACAATCCTAGTTTTTTGAATGTTGAGTTTTAAGCCAGCTTTTTCCGTGTCCAACTTTCACCCTCATCAAGAGGCTCTGGCTATAGTTACTAGCTAATGGACATTGTCAATGTGTTTTATAATTTCTAGGTTCATTGGGTTGCCAACATTGTACCTCTAGTTTGACTTTTCTTTTTGTAGTTGCCTAT
The DNA here is from genome assembly GCA_006410675.1 of Oreotragus oreotragus. NCBI lineage: Eukaryota > Metazoa > Chordata > Mammalia > Artiodactyla > Bovidae > Oreotragus > Oreotragus oreotragus. The sequence goes on from SJYX01016128.1 coordinate 178,753, forward strand.
CATAGCATTTTCCACCCTCATCTAATTTATTCTAGTATCCTTGGTGGCAAGAACAGCTTTTTCCCTCCAATAGAGCCTCACACCAAGCACAGTGCCTGGAGATTGTGGGTTTCTATAAATGTTGGCTGAACGAATGAATAGGCAAGCTATTAATAGTTAACCCAGGACATGATAAAGATTTATTTTTCTGGTCTAGATCATTGTGGTAACCCCCTTCCACAATGACCCCCAGTTGAATTTTCTTTTTGCTGAGGAACACCCTCTAGTAGTTTAAACAGAGACAGAGAGTGGATGATAAAAACAAAAAGCAAAAAATGATTCGTTTTTGTGTATTTAAAATCTGTCTATTTCGCCCTCATCTTTAACGATCACTTAGCAGAGCTCAGTCGGTAGAGCATGGGACTCAATCCCAGGGCTGTGGGTTCGAGCTCCACGTTGGGTGGTGGCTCTTCAATGTTTACAGGCTTTGCTCATAGTTCAGTCAGTAGAGATTCTGCCTGTAGTTCAGGAGACCCGAGTTTGATCCCTGGGTCAGGAAGATCCCTTGGAGAAGGAAATGGCAACCCGCTCCAGTACACTTGCCTGGAAAATTCCATGGACAGAGGCGCCTGGTGGGCTGCAGTCCATGAGGTCACAAAGAGTTGGGCATGATTGAGCGACTAACATTTCCCTTCACTTCATAGTTTTTATTACATTTTCTTTCAGTACTTTGGAGATGCTACTCTATTTTCTTCCAGCATCCATTGTTGCTGCTGAAAAGATTGAGCATGGATTATATTCTGGAGACAAAAGGGAGCCTTTAGAGGGATTTGAGTTCAGAAGTAATCTGATGAATCTGCCTTTAGGAAATTGGTCTGGCTGCAGTGTATGAGATGATTATATTAATTCTAGTTGCAGAGTTGTAGACAGCAGTGTATTGAATGAAAAATCATGATGTATAAACATTTTGTTACAAAGCCATAACTCTTACATTATGTTGTGACAGAAGAATATTTTAAGATAACAGATGTTTTCCCCCCTGAATTTCCTTATGTCTTTTTTTGCATTTAAAGATTTAGTTGGTCCTGTGCTTCTTGCACAAGGATGAGAATAGGACAGAGATATACAAGTGTGGAATCTTCTTAGTTTGTGTTTTCTAAAGTCTAAACCCCAAGGAACAGGGAAGTGATTCTGAAGAGCAGATGAAAGTTCCTGGCCAGACAGTGAAGGGAGGTGTGATTTCTCAAAGATTAGAAAAAATAAATTTCTGCCTTGTCCCCAGGGTGGGCAGAGAGGGTGAGAGGTGGTGAGAGCATAGAGAAGCTGCACCCTGCTTCCCAGTCAGAGCACACAGTCGGAGCCTGCAGAGGCACCAGGCTTCCAGGCTCAGCAAAAGGAGGATGTGGCCTCTGGCAGCTCCCCAAAGGCCTGGGACTTTGTGTCACTGCAGCACCAGCGCCTGGGACCTCAGCAACACCCAATGTGAACAAATGACAGGGTTGCCAGAGGGAGCTCTGCCTGTGCGGCAAATTCATGCTGGGTCACATTCTGGGAGGGGGCTGACTAGGGGGCTGACACTTGCCCTCATGTCTACTTTACTCTCACATTATGGCCTCCCTCACAAACTGCTGACACCAGAGGTGGGTGTGTTGTTCCCCACACCAAGCAATTTTCTGATACCAGCAGGGTGTCCTACAAGTTAACTGAATTCAGATCCTGCAGATTAAGGGTTTGGCCCCATGGGCAGAGGAGCCTGGAGGGCTACAGTCCATGGGGTGGTGCCAGGGTCCAGCCTCAGCAGAGCCCAGGGATATCCTCAGGATGGATGACGTCGGTGAATGAAGAAAGATAGAGATAGAGATAAGAAAGAACAACACGGGGTGACCAAGCTTCAGTGAGCGAGGCCCATTTACTTTATTTTTCTCGGGGTTTTTATACCCTGAGTTATACATACAGCAAGGTGAAAAATGCAGAGTCAACTCAACATTCCATCAGTACTAACTTTTATCAATATCAGGTTCCTTCTTGTAAGAGTCTTATTCTCTGTATATCATCTTCTGTTCTGGAGGCCTGTTGATATTCCATGACCTCTTTTTGATAAAGGTTGGTCACCCAGAAGAATAGTTTTCCCTTAAAGTGTTTCTTCTTAAATTCCTAGCCTGCGTCACCCTTAAAGTACAGAGTTACATTTTTATGGAGCAAAGATTCAGTGGGTTACAGCAAAGAAAGAACTTATTAACTCAAAGTCTAATGTTGCTAATGCTAAGGATGCTGCTTGTAATTTCTATATCTTAACTATTTGCACTCCCAGGAACACAATGGATAAGGGATGTGAGAACTTGGCAGCAAGCATAGGCTCAACAATGTTGCAAGAGTCTGGATAAAGCTGCCAAGTAAGCTAGAAAGCTAACAGGGAGTTTGAAACACTCTTATCTTATCTAGGAGATTTATAAAATAAAGCCCTACGTTAACTCTTTCCAGAGAAATGTGGTCAGGTCAGAAGAGCTGGTGAAAGACATAAAATAGTAAGACAGATAGATTCTGGTTTGGGGCAGATGCTCAAGCAGATCCAGGGGGTCCGTCGAGTCCTGAGGATTATCAGGACTCTTCCGCATGACCTTGCCATGGGTCGGATGGCCCAGGGAGTCCCTCAAGTCCTGCATGACCTTGTCATGGGTGGGATCTCCCGTGCTGGCTCTCAGCAGGGTGGCAAAGTGTTAGACACAACTGAGCGACTAACACTCACTTTTCCCATAAGATTGCCCTCTATCCACTTCAGATGCCAATCCAAGTGGGTGGTCCCCAGGTTACCCACAACTTCTGTCTGACTTGCTACAAATCAGGGGTTCCCATGACCTCTTCCTCCTTGGATATGAGTATTTGCTGGAGTGGCTCATAGAACTCAGGGAGACACTTACTTACTTACTTTGTTTGTTGTTGTTCAATTGATAAGTTGTGTCCAACTCTTTGAGAGCCCATGGACTGCAGCACGCCAGGCCCCTCTGTCCTCCGCTCTCTCCAGGAATTTGCTCAAATTCATGTCCATTAAGTCAGTGGCGCTAACTAACCATCTCCTCTGCTGCTTCCGTCTCTTTTTGCCTTCAGTCTTTTCCAGCATCAAAGTGTGAAAGTGTTAGTTGCTCAGTTGGGTCTGACTTTTTGTGAGTCCATGGACTACAGCCCACCAGGCTTCTCAGTCCATGGAATTCTCCAGTCAAGAATACTGCAGTGGGTTGCCATTTCCTTTTCCAAGGGATCTTCCTGACCCGGGAATTGAACTCTGGTCTCCTGCATTGCAGGCAGATTCCTTACCATCTAAACCACCAGGGAAGCCCCTCCCGGTATCAAGGTCTTTCTCAGGGAGTTGACTCTCCCCATCAGGTGGCAAGAGTATTGGAGCTTCAGTTTCAGCAGCAGTCCTTCCCATGAACATTCAGTGCTGATTTCGTTTACTTACTTGCTGGGCTTGCCTGGTGGCCCAGGCCCCAGGAAAGAATCTGCCTGCAATACAGGAGACCCAGGTTCAATCCCTGGGTTGGGAAGATCCACTGGAGAAGGGAATGGTTACTTATTCCAGTATTCTTGCCTGGAGAATTCCCACGAACAGAGTAGCCTGGCGGGCTACAGTCCATGGGGTCGCAAAGAGTTGGGCACAACTGAGTGACTAACACTTAGGATAAGATAAAGTATATAGGTGAACAGCCAGATGAAAGGATCCACAGAATGAGGTCTTGGATGGGCCAAAGCACAGGATTTTCCTTCTCTGTGAAGCTGGACTGAGGGAGTCATATGAGACAGGAAGGGGATGGGGCACAACCTTTAAAAGAATGACATCTATTGAGGATATGAGATGAACTGGTAAGAACCAAGTAGGCCTATGATGGAGGACGACTGACTTCCCCTAGACCTGGAGCCTTATTATAAGCTCATTGTGACACGTCAGTAAGCTAAATGACACACCACAGGCACCACAACAGTTCTGAGGCCGACCACAAGAGACCAGAAGAGGCCCTTCCCTGAGGGAATAATCCTCCCACAGATTAGCCTATTAAATCACCCAGCCCATAAAAGCTAAACACCCCATATCCGGGGGCCCCTCACCTTCTGAGATGCCCACACCGTCTGTGGAGTGTGTATCTCCCCCAATAAACCTTTCATCTTACTATGGCTTGCTCTTGAATTCTTTCCTATGTGAAGCTAAGAACTCACACTTGGCGGCTGTCCCAGGGACTCGCCTGAGATCTGGGTGTGACCTTTCTTTCACGCCCCACTTTCTTTCCTACAACATTTCCAGTATGTGACGTGAGTGTGTTCACAGTCTGGAAGTGCTTCAAAATTCCATGCTTTGGGAAACAGGCATGATCAATTCTTAGCTCCATTTCCAGTCCCTCTCTCCTCTCTGGAGAGTGAAGAGGTGGGACTAAAAATTCCAAGCTTCTAATCATGGCTTGCCGAGGTCCAGCCTCAGCAGAGTCCAGGGATATCCTCAGGATGGATGACGTCGGTGAATGAAGAAAGATAGAGATAGAGATAAGGAAAGAGACACGGGGTGATCAAGCTTCAGTGAGCGAGGCCCATTTACTTTATTTTTCTCGGGGCTTTTATACCCTGAGTTATACATACAGCAAGGTGAAAAATGCAGAGTCAACTCAACATTCCATCAGTACTAACTTTTATCAATATCAGGTTCCTTCTTGTAAGAATCTTATTCTCTGTACATCATCTTCTGTTCCGGAGGCCTGTTGATATTCCATGACCTCTTTTTGATAAAGGTTGGTCAGCCAGAACAATAATTTTCCCTTAAAGTGTTTCTTCTTAAATTCTTAGCCTTCATCATCCTTAAAGTACAGAGTTACATTTTTAGGGAGCAAAGACTCAGTGGGTTGCAGCAAAGAGAGAACTTATTAACTCAAAGTCTAATGTTGCTAATGCTAAGGCTGCTGCTTGTAATTTCTATATCTTAACTATTTGCACTTCCAGGAACACAGTGGATAAGGGATGTGAGAACTTGGCAGGAAGCATTGCATAGGCTCAACAATGTTGCAAGAGTCTGGATAAACCTGCCAAGTAAGCTAGAATGCTAACAGAGGGTTTGAAACACTCCTTTCATACCCAGGAGATTTATTAACTAAAGCCCTAAGTTGGGACAGCCCCCTGCTAATGTCAGAAGAGCTGGTGAAAGACATAAAATAGTAAGACAGACAGATTCTGGTTTGGGGGTAGATGCTCGAGCAGATCCAGGGGGTCCGTCGAGTCCTGAGGCCTTGCTTATCAGGACTCTTCCGCGTGACCTTGTCATGGGTCGGATGGCCCAGGGATTCCCTAGAGTCCTGCATGACCTTGTCATGGGTGGGATCTCCTGTGCTGGCTCCCAGCAATGGCTTGGTCTTTCTACTGACCAGTCCCCTTCCAGGAGCCCACCCAGAATTGCCTCATTAGAACAGAAGATACTACTATCACTTTGGGAGTTCCAAGGGTTGTGCATAGGGGTGGGTCCAGGGGTCAGTGGCTTAGGGGGTTTGCTGCTGCTGCTAAGTCACTTCAGTTGTGTCCGACTCTGTGTGACCCCATAAACGGCAGCCCACCAGGGTCCCCCATCCCTGGGATTCTCCAGGCAAAAATACTGGAGTGGGTTGCCATTTCTTTCTCCAATGCATGAAAGAGAAAAGTGAAAGTGAAGTCGCTCAGTCTGTCCGACTGTTAGCGACCCCATGGACTGCAGCCCACCAGGCTACTCCGTCCATTGGATTTTCCAGGCAAGAGTACTGGGGTGGGGTGCCATTGCCTTCCCACCCCTTTGGTGGTGGTGAGTGCAGGAGGGCGTGTGCAGCCCTCTGCTTTTGTTCCCAACACCCTGTCCCGATTCTTTAAAAATTACATTTGGGTTTGTTTTGGTCTTTTTGTATCTTGTTGTCCATACTTGGCTCCAAGTGTGAATGCAGGCAGTTATTTTTAGTCCCTTAGAGTTTCTTTGAATTTTGTTGCTCAAGGAGACATTTGTCCAGCTGCAAGCATTGCAGCAAAGGGTCCCAGGGCCCACTCTGTCTTAGGTCTGAAAACTGGAAAATACAGATCAGCAAGATAAAATTATATAAATTTATCTAATATAAATTTCTCCTGGCACAGGAGGCTTTATAAGGAAATGAAGAATGCTACATAATGAAACCGTTAGACTGAATATTTTAGTACTGGGTTTGATGCAGAATGGATAGCCATGGAGAAATAGGATAGGTTAAAGAGCATGAGGTAGGTATAGTAAACAGGGGTAACTTGGTAAGACCTACTTCTTGGGAGTCTTCTTAGGATTCCTTTGTCTTCAGAGATCAGGATGCTTCTTTCCTTTATATAAAGGGTTTTATGACCTGTTTTGGAGAAGGCAATGGCACCCCATTCCAGTACTCTTGCCTGGACAATGCCATGGACGGAGGGCCTGGTGGGCTGCAGTCCATGGGGTCGCTAAGAGTCGGACACGACTGAGGGAATTCACTTTCACTTTTCACTTTCATGCATTGGAGAAGGAAATGGCAACCCACTCCAGTGTTCTTGCCTGGAGAATCCCAGGGACTGGGGAGCCTGGTGGGCTGCCGTCTATGGGGTCTCACAGAGTCAGACATGACTGAAGTGACTTAGCAGCAGCAGCATGACCTGTTTCAGGGAGAAAAGATGGGGAGGAGGCCAAAGTGGCCTTCTTGCTTCTTTGGTTTTTACATATTTCTCCAGCTTAAAACACTCACTATACAAGGGTGCCACTTTGAGTGTAGTGTGTCCTGAACCCCATCATTACAAATGGTTGAGATGATTTAGAATCTGTAGTTCTAAGCACTGCTAGATAGTTCTATAATGGTTAAGTCTGTGTGGAGTAAGATGAACCTAAGTTTTAATTCTTCTACTTAATAAACATGTATTCTTAGATATCCATAAAATGGGATATTTATGGTACCTATTGAAACTGTGTACATGCCCCTGTGTCCTTGTCTTTTGAAGTAAAATGTTGACTCAAGAGTTAATGATTGGGAAATGTGAAGATACAGAAATATTCCAAAGAATAGCTGTTGGACTAAGGAACTGGTAACAATTTAGACTGTAATTCTGTCATATAACAGAATCACCGAACCCCCCAGTTCCCTGAAAGACATAAAGGCTCAACACACATTCCTGAAGTTTTACAGGGAGCAGACCTCCCTCCAGATAGAGCATAGACTCCAGACTGGTTGAAACTAGAGAGTTGATGATGCTTGAAACTTTACCTTGATGCCAACCAATCCCAGAATTGCCCATGAGTTGATCATGCCCTTCTTGAACACTATAAAAGTACTCACTGCCCCCTCCTGGGTGGGTCACATGGTCTTCAGGGCATTAGCCCACTGCAGCCCCTTTAACCTGGCAAAGCAATAAAAGCTACTCTTTTCTACTTCAGCCAAAACTCTGTTTCTATTTGGTACCAGTGAAGAGGGGCTGAGTTTCGGCAACATTACCTCATAGTGTACTTATCAGTCTTCATAGAGCTAATGGGTGGAAGGTGCTTAGCCCTGAGCCTGCTACATGATAAGTGCAGAGTAACGATACTTAGTTCCACTGCAGTTGTGCAAATATGATGTAAGATCATCAAAGGGAGTCAAGGAGACTTGGAAGTGAGTCACTGAACCAAGGATGACTTAGTGCTTTCTCTGCTCTCAGGGTTGAGGGGCAGTTTCTTTTGCTTGCTGTCAGTTATTGGAAGGGGGACAGAAATTGCCAAGTTTAGAAGGAGAAGAAATTTACAAAACTTTCTGAGTGTGTTAAGAGACAGAGATAATACCTCTGTGATCATTTTTGACGAGTAAAAAGTTTTCCTGAATCTCAGCCCTTTTTATTAGCTCAGAAGAAATCAACAGCTGATGCCTACATTTTACTCCAGGTAAAAACATCCCTCCTACACAAACTGGATTTACTGTAGCCTTAAATGTATCATTAGCCCGAGGTTAAAACTCTTCCTGCTTGAAAGAAACAGACCCAATTTGGGTCACAGCATCAGTGAACAGTGAGCTGGCCCTGCCTGATTTCTTCAGATTCCTGAGCACAGAGAGAGAAAAAAAGAATTAAGCAAACAGAACTTGTCAGGGGAGTTTCAGGAGGGGCTCTGGTCCCTTTTAATATAGGAAAACATTAAGATGTAACCACACAGAAAGGTAGAAATAAAAGCTAGATATTAATGACAGTGGCATCCAACCTGCTTGAAAGAAACAGACCCAATTTGGGTCACAGCATCAGTGAACAGTGAGCTGGCCCTGCCTGATTTCTTCAGATTCCTGAGCACAGAGAGAGAAAAAAAGAATTAAGCAAACAGAACTTGTCAGGGGAGTTTCAGGAGGGGCTCTGGTCCCTTTTAATATAGGAAAACATTAAGATGTAACCACACAGAAAGGTAGAAATAAAAGCTAGATATTAATGACAGTGGCATCCATTTTAAATAATTTTTTGAACTTGTTTAAGAAATATGAATATTTGTTTCACTGCCTCTCTTGTACTATCTGTGTTGACTTTTCAAGGACCTCAGAGGTTGAATGGAAAAGTGAGCTGATAAGCACGTGATTAAACCATCATACCCTGTAGCCATCAGATAAATGGAAAGCCCAGCTTTTCCCTCAGCCTGTTCTCTATGGCCCCCACGCCCACCTTGACCTGAGGTGCAGATTTCTTTATGATGTTCTTTGTGCCTTTTCCTCTTTCAGTCTTTCTCTCTGGTGTTTTCTTTACCAGGTTTTTCTATTCTAAAGCTTTCACAACCCAATGTCTATGTTGCTCCCTTGTAAAGTCATTTTCAGTATTTGGTAGGCTTAATTGCTAAAATAATTATGCTGTTCCCTGAACTGATGTGCTGTGGTGTGGAGTAGAATGAAGAACTGAATATCTGTTTATGACACTTAAAGGGTGATAAACAGATTTACATCAATCAAGCTGCATAGTCTGAATGGACACCTAAGATGCCCCTGGGGAGTGACTGATTTTTTGCTTCCTTTTTTTTTTTTCACTTGAAGTACTTGTCATTTCTTTTCATTTCATATTCCTTCAGAGGCAATCAAGGCATGTTAGTTAATATAAAATGCACAAGTCAAACATTTCTTTAAAAAGCAACTGTTTTGACATAATATAGCCTGTAGAAGTGAGATGCATTTTTCTTACCCTATAAGAAACATTTGCTAATGTGGTGGCCTTATTATGTAAGCCCATCTGCATATGCAGTGGTAAACAGTTCCTTAATACCATCAGTCTGGTTATGAAGTAGAATTACAGGTTGAGAAAGAAATGATGCTTTCTGTTGAAAACACATAATTTTCTCCTTTCTTGCTGATGGTTCCTGGAGTTCAAACTCCCGGGTTGCGTGCGCAGTCTGATGCTTACACTGGTTTGATTTCTCTTGTGACACTCTTTAGATTAACTTGTTCTCATGCCTCTTCCAGTTGTCCTTGTCTCATTTTCTCTTTCTTCTCCCGGAAAAATCATTTAGAAAATTTATCATTAGTCAACATGTGTTGACTTCTTCCCATTATAGGTTCTTTGTGGTTTGGAAATTGCAGAGAAGTGAATCAAGCAGTGGGAGAGGCAGCCTGTGGAATGACTGAGGCTGACCTGGTCTAGCAGGCTGATGTAACCACGTCAATCGCTTTTATCACTCCCTCTCTCTGCTTCCTCACTCTGTCCCCACACCTCCTCCCACTGCCCCCAATACTTTAAACCAAGGCACAGAGCAAGCGTGAACTCTGGCGTCAGGGAGTCCAGTCCTGTCCTGGATTTCTGCTGCTTCTTAAGCTGTGTGGCTGGTCAGGCACTTGGTTCTGTCAGTCAGGGTTTTGTTAGCTGGGACATGAGCTGGAAGACCATCTGCCCCACCTTGCCTGGCCAATTTTGGTTTCTGCTTTGTGTCTTGTCATCCTTATTGATAATATCTCCTTTCACTGTCTCAAGTGCCCTGAGAGATTATATGATGACCCTAGAAATGAAGATAACTGTTATCTCCCATTGTATCGAGAAGGACATTTCAAGTGTCTGCTGTAGTGTCTGGCACTTAGGTCCTTGAGTTGGTACTTTTCATTATTAGTAGTGATTGTTTGAAAGTATACTCCACCTGACCTCAGTGGTTTACTTGGTGTGGTGAGTCTGGACAGGAGCTTAGAACTGAAAAGTTCATTTCCACTTTGTATTCTTGAATCTTTGGGTTTTATGCTTTATTTTAGACATAGAGTTAACTCCCACATAGGGTTTTTAGCTCTCAATTAAAGGTAGGGCTCACCAAATAAATTTACCAGTTTCAGAAGCAGTAACGATGAGTTGGAAAAGTTGAAAAAGAGGAGAAATGAGGAACAATATATATATATATATATAAAGCGCTGTTTAAAACAAAAAACAAACAAACAAAAAAAAGCATTTCAGGGAAGGGTGGAATTAATCATAGGAACAGATTGCTTTTTCAAAAGTAACGAGCTCTATGGGTAGAGGCTGAAGGATGAACAGCCTCTGGTAACAAAAGCCAGAGGGCAGGGGAACTTGGAAAGATGGTGGGGGTCTTAGTAAGGAGAGGATGTTCAAGTGATACTCAAGGTAAAACAACATTTGAGAAGTTCTCTACAGTGAAAATGACAGGGGAATTTATGGAAAAATTTGCTAGGGAGAAAACCAAGGGTTGGCCCTGTCTGTCTTTCCTAGAGTCATGAACCAGCTGTCAAGCATGTTAACTACACACCGTTAAGTGCAGACCCGGGATGAGGCCCCAGTAAAGTGGGGATGCGACTCCTGACCCCTGCCTCAAGGAGCACAGACCATAGAGGAGAGACACGCGAACAGTGGCAGTCCTCTGTCGTGTGGTACAAGAGTGCTGGGTGGTTAGGACTGATGTCCTGCTGCAGCAAACAGCCTGAAACCCTCCAGCAACTCACCACAGGCACATATGTTTCCTTCTTGTTTTAGACTAGTGAGGTGTTGGGAAAGCAGTCCTCATGGCTCCAGTGATCTCCACGACCTTCAGGTTCTCTTCTGGATCCTCTGCCTCCCTTCATCAGATGGAGGAAAGAGGACGCTGAAATGTTGTGCAGGAAGGTTTTTTGAGCCAAGTTTGGAAGTGGTGTCCACAAGCTGTTTGTCCTAGCTTAGTCACGCTGGCTCATGTAATGCTGTGGCCAGGCAGCCACTTTCTGGTGATACTTCTACCCTATGGAAGAGGAACATTAGCTTTTGGTCAACAGCCAAGTGTTTCTGGGACTTATACAGTGAGGAGGAGTATAGTGGGAGCTTAGAAGCAAGAGAAATGCAAGTGTGTGTGCAGTGGGGGGGCGGAAGGAGGGAAGGGGAATGATAGTGAAAGCCTCTCAGAGGATTAACATTTAAACCAAGTTCTGGAAGATCATTAGGATCTATATGATAAACAATAGTGGGGAAGAACAGTTTAAGTAGAAGAAACAGCATGTACAAAAATCACTGTGGCATTCATTTATCCATCTATGCAACAAATCTCTGTGAAATTGTCTAAAGGTGCCAAGAACTATTCCAAACGCTGGAAATGGCACTATACAAAAGACAGACAAGTTTCCACTCTCATGACCCTATATTTTAATGAAGAGCAACAAACCATAAATAAACAAGCCAGTAAGTACACAACTAAAAACATCAGCGTGTCATGTCGGGGAGCTGCAGCTATTTAAGTATGGCTGGGGCAAAGGGTGGAGGGTGAAGGTGGGGATGGAGGCTGTCATTGTAGAAAACCCTGCTTCACAAAGGTAGGATGTTGGGAAGGGAAGCAGGCTTTTCAGTGCTTTTGTTGGCACTCTCAGGGTATTTCGTTTTGACTTGAGTCCAGAACATTTGGAGGTTTGAAGTTGTCTCAAACATACTTTTAATGCCATTGTCATTTTCGATCTCAAGCAGTTGATCCTCTTCTAGTATGGACAAAGTTGATTTGCTTGGCTTATTCACAAATGGGTTGTGGATACATTTCTTCCCAGTTCAGGGGTCTTCTGCGGTTGGGAAGTAATGCTTAAACTCTTTTGAAAGCTGAGATAGGTGATCATATGCCAGTTGCGAGAAAGAAAGCCCTGGCTCAGTCTCTTTCAAAATCTCTGCTAATATTTGAAACATGTAAAAATCCCAGTGTTCATGCATCACCTCCATAATTCCAGTTTGGCTTTGAATGCAGCCACTTAATCTGCCAATTTGAACATAGCTGTCCTTCTCCCCTAAAGTGACAGCTTGAATTCACTGAGTAGGTTGCATATGTCACACAAGTAGGCAAGTTTTGTGACCCATTCTGTGTCACTGAAATGTGCTGCCAAAGGTGACTGTTTTTCTATTTTCTAAAAGAAATCTCTGGAGCAGCTCTCATAACTCAAAAACCCTGGCCAGAGGTATACCTTTAGAAATCATCTCACTTCTGTGTATAAGAGAAGATTTGTGTGCTCTGCGTCCATCTCACAGAGCGGCAGGAATAGGTTGAGTTAAGGGTATGCACTTCAATGTAGTTGATAATTTTAATTACATCTTGCAAATTGTTGTTAAGTTCAGGTGACATTTTCAGCTAGCCAGCATGTCTCAACGGATGACACAGTGCATTAGACTCACATTCAAAAGCAATCTCTTTGACCTGAGTAGTGAAACCAGAAATCTGTCCAGTCATGGCAGACACTTGGTTTGCTCTGAACCAAAACGATCAGTTCAGTTTTCCTGATATGTAAGGTTTGTATAAAGCTATGGTTTTTCCATAGTCATGTACGGATGTGAGAGTTGAACCATAAAGAAGGCAGAGTGCTGAAGAATTGGTACTTTCAAACTGTGGTGCCAGAGAAGACTCTTGAGAGTCCTTTGGACCATGAAGGGATCAAACCAGTCAATCCTAAAGGAAATAAACCCTGAATGTTTGTTGGAAGGACAGATGCTGAAGTTGAAGCTCCAAGCTTCAGCTCCAAGCTCTGAAGCTGAAGCTGAAGCTTTGGCCACCTGATTCAAAGAGCTGACTTATTGGAAAAGAGCCTGATGCTGGGAGAGACTGAGGGCAGAAGAAGAGGGCAACAGAGGATGAAATGGTTGGATGGCATCACAGACTCAATGGACATGAGTTTGAGCAAACTCTGGGAGATGGTGAAGGATAGGAAAGCCTGACCTGCTGCAGTCCATGGGGTCACAAAGAGTCGGGCATGACTGACTGTTGGAACAGCAACAACAACAGTCATTCAGAGACGAATTGTTCTGCAGCTGTGGTGTTGGCTGACATCAAAAGTGCACATAACATATACTCGTGCACATTCTCCTGAAAAATATATTTCATAAAACAAGTATTATTGCCTTGTTGTCAACATTGATAGACTTGTCAACCTGGGTTGCATACCATGATGGCTCATTAATCCTCTCTAACAATTGTGCCTCAGGAGCTTCTTCTAGCCCATCAATTCACCTAATTATGATGTCATCCAAAAGAGGAGCACAGGCCTCCTTTTGAACTGCACCCTTTCCTAAAAGTCCACAACAAATGTTCTTAGCAGCAGGCAGGATCAACTCTTCACCAATAGTAAAGGACTTCTTCATTTTGGCAATGTGGTCAGCCACTAAGAATGATGCTGTCAGTGCAGACATGTTTGATGAAGTGGTGGCCTTCAATAATTGCTTCTTTTCTTCATTTTTTTTTTTTTTGTTTCAAAAAACTCTAAAGGCTTATCTTTTAATGCAGGGTGCTTGGTCTCCACGTGGAGAAGTAGTTTTGAAGGTTTCATTGGATAGCCAGCCGCCACATATTATACAAAGCATACTTGGAGAATGTGAATCACCTGTTGCAATTAACTTGTAATTTAAGTAGAACTTTGTTAGCAGTCTTAGAGTCTTCTGCTATCTGTCTCATGAGTGGGTCATCCCCCTTTTCAAAGAAGCTCTCCAGTAATGTTTGTTTTTTATCATTTTTGCTAGGTTAGCTTGTGGGCTTAGTCCATTCTAAAGGAGATCAGTCCTGGGTGTTCTTTGGAAGGAATGATGCTAAAGCTGAAACTCCAGTACTTTGGCCACCTCATGTGAAGAATTGACACATTGGAAAAGACTCTGATGCTGGAAGGGATTGGGGGCAGGAGGAGAAGGGGACACAGAGGATGAGATGGCTGGATGGCATCACCACGTGAGTTTGAGTGAACTCCGGGAGCTGGTGATGGACAGAGAGGCCTGGTGTGCTGCAGTTCATGGGGTCGCAAAGAGTCGGACATGACTGAGTGACTGAACTGAACTGAACAGTGGGCTTACCCAAACTGTGACAGAGAGAAGTGTGCACTGTAGGAAAGAGACATGGATGGAAGCGGTAGATAAGATAATGGGTGGGCCACTCATGGAGTAGAAAAATTGTCAGAATCTGACCTAAAGCCTGCCAACAGATGCTTAAAGCCTGCCACCAGATGCCTAAAGCCTGCCAGCAGATCCAGCTTAATTGTCACTTGCCACTCACTGATAGGGGTTTGATATGAGTCTGCAAGTAATTGATTTATTATGGTCTCTGTTCGGTTAAGCCTCTCTGCTAATGATAATTTGCACTTGCAGCTGCTCCCCAGCGCTGGCTAGCACCACCCCCTCAGCTCCGCCTCCTATCATCAGGCATTAGCTTCTCATAAGGAGTGCGCACAGTTGGTCAAGAATCTGTCTGCGATGCAGGAGACCCCGGTTCGATTCCTGGGTCAGGAAGATCCACTGGAGAAGGGATAGGCTGCCCACTCCAGTATTTTGGCCTTGAGAATTCCATGGACTAAATCCCTGTGGTCACAGAGAGTTGGACATGACTAAGCGACTTTCACGTTCACTTTCAAGGAGTCCACAGCCTAGATCCCTCGCACATGCAGTTCACAGTAGGGTTTCTGCTCCTATGTGAATTTAATGCTACCCCTGATCTGACAGGCGGTAGAGCTCAGGCAGTAATGCGAGTGATGGAGAGTGGCTATAAATTCAGATGAAGCTTCACTTACCCACTGCTCACCTCCTGCTGTGTGCCCGGGTTCCTAACAGGTTATGGACTGGTGCCAGTCTGTGGCCCAGGAGTTGGGGACCCCTGCGCTAGATCACAGAATTTTATAGTCACATATTGTATTTGTGGGCTCTCAGAGGTTGGTAGAGGTCAGTTGCGCACCATGCAGGCTGGTCCACAGTGACACAGAGAGAAGAGAAATCACTGAGAAAAGGCTGGCATGTATGAGCTCTTTATAATAGAAACCTCTCACTTCTTACAGCCTGACAGATACTTACTACACTCTAATATATCACAGTGTTGGGTGACTGGAAAGGCAGTAGATTAAGGTTCAGCGGAGCAAAGTTTGGAATCAGACTTGGGTTTCAGCTTGGAAAGACTCCCTAGAACTAACAGTTGAATATTCATGAATTTTGCAAGGTGCATGTTAAACCACTGGTAGCTTGAAATCAGCCACAGTGTGGGAGTATTTACACCTTGGAACTCGACAAGTGTTACAAATCAGGCTTCTACTTATTTGTTCATTTGTTTATTAAGTTAAAAATATTTTTTATTGCGGTTAAACCCACATAACATTAAACATAGTATTTTAACCGTGCACAGCAGTACAGTTGAGTGGCACCAAGTGCATTCACATTCTTGCACAGCTCTCACCATCGTCCATTTCCCGAATTGCTTACCCTTCCAAACTGCGACTTTGTCCCCATTAATCACCAGCTGCCCTTCCCCCTCCCTACCTTCCTACTCCCCAGCCCCTAGCATCCACCAGTGTACTTTCTGACTCTATGAATTTGATTGTTTATTTTTGCCCACTGAGCTGGTTTCCCAGCATGCCCCTGGAAGTCAGCTGCTACTTACTAGCTACATGACTTTGGGGGGAAAAAATGCAACATTTCCCAGCTTCATTTTCTCACCTGTAAAACGGTGATTCAGTTCAATGCTATTTACCTGTAGCCATATCTAGAGTGCTAAATGAAACAATGGATGGAAAGCACTTTGTATAATGTCGATTCCATATTAAGAGCTCAAATCGTGGTTACTCTTAACGGCTGTTGTTACATACTGTTAGATAAGAGTACCCACATATTCTGAGCACACAGACTGATTTGCTTGCACATAGGTGTTATTATCTCTGTATTAAGGTGGCAAAACTGAGGTCAAAGAGATCAAGTTACTTGCCTGAGACTGTAAACCTAGAAACTGATGGAACTAAAAGCTGCCGGATAGCAGAGCGCATGCCCTTTGCAGAAAGTGCAGATTGCCATCCTGCATCTGTGCTGGTTGCTAGTGGCTCTTAAAGTTGCCTGACCACGATACTGGCCCAGGACAGCACAGGGAAATGCCTGACAGCCTTCTGTGAGCTCACCTGTCTGAGCCAGGCTGGAGCCAGAACCATACCACCCACCCTTTTCTTTCCAGGTCACCACACTGCATTTTCTTTCATCTCTCAAGATGACAAAACATTCAGAGTTGTTGTTGTTCAGTCCCTGAGTCGTGTCCAACTCTTTGCCACCCCATGGACGGCAGCATGCCAGGCTCCTCTTTCCTCTACTATCTCTCAGAGTTTGCTCAGATACATGTACGTTGAGTCAGTGATGCTATCTAACATCTTACCCTCTGACATCCCTTCTCCTTTTGCCTTCAATATTTCTCAGCATCAGAATCATTTCCAACGAGTCTGCTCTTGGCATCAGATGGCCAAAGTATTGGAGCTTCAGTTTCAGCATCAGTCTTTCCAATGGATATTCAGGGTTGATTTCCTTTGGGATTGACTGGTTTGATCTCTTTGCTGTACAAGGGACTCTCAAGAATCTTCTCCAGCACCACAGTTTGAAAATATCACTTAGAATTCTAGCTAGCATCTTTGATTTGGAACTAAACTTAAAAAAAAAAACAAATCAATGGATAGTTTAGAACTGATTCACTATTCCGTTAGAAGTGAATAAATATATTGGGAATAGGAAAGGAAAGAATATTGAGGTGACATATGCAATTTTTACACAGAACAGCTTTCCTGAAGACCAAAGCTGCAATCTTCAAATATTTTAAAATTAACTTGCAAAGTTAAATCTACTTTGTGGCTGTGGCTCCTGGTGTTTTGGCATACAATCTTATAGCAACTCTTTGCAGTAGAAACATGGCTGTCTTTTAAGGCTTAAAATATTTCTCAGGATAAATATGATCATCAACAGGGAAAGAGATTGTTAGAAGGAGAGTTTAGTTTTCTAAGGCGTATCATTAATGGCAACTGTTTAATGTGTAGGAACTCCCTTAGGGAGAAAAATGGAATGACAGTAGTCAAGGCACAACATCATGCTTATCACCTTCTGGATTCAAATGATTGGGTTCTAACCTGAATGTAATGAAAATTTCAAAGAAGTGAGTTGCCAGAAGTGCATCTCCTTAGATGTGGAAGGAGGAGGGAGAGGCATCAGAGAGAATCCATGACCACTCTACTCACTCCGGATATCCTGGAAATGAGACAGATGTGCTGCTGAGACAGGGGTGCAGAGGGTGGGGTCCTCCCCCTGAGCAGCCCCAGATGTTCCTGTGGAAGGAGCTGAGCTCCTACCCTAGCCCTGGGGAAGTGAAGGGATCAGGCACTCTGGAGACTTACTTGTTTACTTAATGAAGCTGAGCAAAAGGAGGCTGAGATCAGAAGCCAGAAATAAACATTCTTTTAAAGTTCAAAGTGTCCAAGAAAGAAAGATCTTTTCCTTTTATGCTGTGTGTGTTCATACAGAAGTGCCATGCTAGATATGAGTGTGAATTTAATTGCTTATTTTTTCAGATGATTTTTGTTTTATTCTTTTTTCCAGTTTTACTGAGGTAACTGACATACATACATGGGTGCGTGCTCCAGTGCTTCAGTCGTGTCTGACTCTGTGACCCCAGGGACAGCCCGCCAGGCTCCTCTGTGCATGGGATTCTCCAGGCAAGAACACTGGAGTGGGTTGCCATGCTCTTCTTCAGGGGATCTTCCCCACCCAGGTATTGAACCCATGTCTCCTGCATTGCAGGTGGATTCTTTACAACTGAGCCACCAGGGAAACCCGTAATTGACACGCAACATTGTGTAAAGTTAAGGTATATAGTGTAATGGCCTGACTTACAGGCATTTTGTAGTTATTACCACAATAATTTAGTGAACATCCATCATTAAGCAAAATAAAAGGAAAATAGGGTTTTTCCTTGCAATGAGAACTCAGTGTTTACTCTCTTAATAACTTTCATATGAAACATACAGCAGTGTTGATTATATTAATCATGTAGTACATTACATCCCTGGTGTTTATCTTCTTCATTTTGTGTATTCATTTATTCACACTCACACTTCTTGAGTATCTATCCATGTGCCACCAACTAGGCTTAATTCTAAGGATCTGAAGATGAATAAGGCATAAGATTTTATCTTCCAAACTCAAAACCCCAGTGGGAACAGTCATTTAAACAGATAAATTTAATTCAGTAAGATAAGTGCTAATAGATGTATTAATATGTACAAAACGCCGGAAGGAACTGTGCTAAGACCAGCTCAGTGAAGTTGGGCAAGCGATGCTTCATAGCAGAGATGATAATTGAATAGATTAAACTTATCTTCCCTTGTCTGTCTAAACGCCAATGAAAACCAATAAACATAAACAATACTTACCAGTTCAGTGCTTCTTATTAACTACACAAACCACAGAGGACAATGGAGCCGTTTCCAAACCTGGCACTCATCACATTTGCTTGTGGGGCTTAACAGAATTTCTGTGACCTTGAAACATATAAAAAGACTCTCAACCACACCTACACCCACAAAAAATGAGAATTACTTGTCACACTGACAAAAATCCAAGACCCGTTCTATTTGTGAGGCTGTCAGAGAAACAGGTCCTTTTGTATACTGGTGGTGGGAATGCACTGACGCTATGCAGGGCAATGTAGCAATACGTTACGGGAGAGTAAACTAAAGAAGCACTTATTCTTTGACTCAGCAGTTCTACTCCTAGAAATGTATTCTATGCATTGACATGCGTAAGTGCAGAGTGACATGTACAGTTCTTCTCGATTTTCTTTTCTTTCTCCTTTCCTCCATCCTTTCTTTTGCAATTTTTGAGTATCTGTGGGAAGGGACTTTGAAACTGTGTGAATATTCTGTTTCTCAACAAACTTTTGATTAAGTAATTAATATAATTCTCTATTTTATTCATGCATTATTATTATAATTCTCTATTACTATTCTCATGCATTATAATTCTCTATTATTATTCATGCATTCACTACTTACTTGGAGGCCCAAATTGTCCCAGATTGGACTAGTAGGAGACTCTTTATAACGATCAATTATGTTTTATTTTAATTATGGTTCCTTTCTCTATTCATATAAAACTTGTAGTTGAACAATTAATTTTACCGTTTAATTCTACCCTTATGTAAAGCTTTTATCCATATTGAGCCTGTCCCTTCCACAAGATGGTCTTCAAAGGCAATGAACATATTGCAAAATAATATTAACTTTTATTTACTGATTACTAATGCTAGGCACTACTATACAGTCTCTAACATATTCCTAGATGCTTACTATTTGTCAAATATTAGGGTAAGAGTATATATTAAATAGCATAGTATCTATGAAAATTTAGAAAGGAAATGTAATGGTTTAGATGTGGGCTTCAGAATCAGTAGGGTCCTCTTTAAGCTGGCTTCTTTGTCCTTTTGAGATGGTGTCATTGCTCTTGGAGTGCTTCCATGCTTTCTGGCATAAGATATTCTAATGTTGAACTTGCCCCGCCCCAGCCCTGGAATCGATCACTTCTCCAAGGATCTCTGGTTCCTTTTCGTGGTGAATGGTGTTTAGAAACTAAGATTTATGTGCTAGTTGTGCCCATTCCTGTTGCGGTGGCACTGTTCTCAGGCTGACATCATATATGTGTGTGTTTGTGTTTATATGTTTACGTCTATATTTATTTCTATGTCTATGCCTAAACTTCAAAACTGAGTTCACCTTGATATCTGCAATTTCTGTCTAATATCACAGGATTCATTCTAGTTTTCTATTTTTTACTCTAGTTTAACTATTTATAACTCCCTTCTCTGACACTGAGAAACTTAACTCTTATTTTCCTTAATACAGTCATGTATTTGATCATTCCGGCTGGCGTAACCCATCTCTGCCCTCCTCTCCGTGAAGATGCTCCTGTCACTCCACCCGTGCTCTGATATTGGTATCAGTTGGAACCACTGCACAGAAGCCCTCACCTTGCTGGGGTTCTGGCACCCTGAACCAAGTAGCCCTCCCAGGTGAACTCCTTCCTTGCCTGCTCAGGCTCTGATGACCCATGCCCAGCCCTGCCACTTGCAGATGCCCTTCTTACCCAGCTTGAGCTGTGGGCCCCTGTTATGGGCCATCACAGCTATGCCTACCTTCCTTCATAGCCACCTGCTTTACTCTGACCTGTTTAAGAGTTTTAGGACTGAATAGTTCAGAAAGGCAAGTTTGGGAGGAAGAAGTGGAGGAAGAAAGAAAGAGCAAGAATGTAAACAATTAAAAAAAAATTACAAGAAGGAAGAGACAGAGATGGGATTGTCTCATGTACATTTTGACTTAATTCTGGTGTTTTGATCAAGTAAATATTTTAATATACAAAAAGAATTCTTAAAATAGAAAATAAATATAATTGTATAGCAAATAGGTAACATACCAAGAAAATAAAACTATTTGAAATGCTTTAGAAGATACTTCACTTTCACTTTTCTCTTTCATGCATTGGAGAGGGAAATGGCAACCCACTCCAGTATTCTTGCCTGGAGAGTTCCAGGGATGGGGGAGCCTGGTGGGCTGCTGTCTATGGGGCTACACAGAGTCGGACACGACTGAAGTGACTTAGCAGCAGCAGCAGAAGATAATATTTAAAAATTTATTTTATTGAAGTATAGTTGATTTACAATGTTGTGTTAATCTCTACTATACAGCAAAATGATTCAGTTATGCATATATATGTATTCTTTTTCATGCCCTTTTCCATTATGGAAAAGTAATGAATATAGTTCCACGTGCTATACATTAAAACATAGTTTATTCATTCTGTATGTACTAGTTAGCGTCTGCTAATCCCAAACTCCCAGGACATCCCTCTTCCATCTCCACCCTCCCTTGGCAACCATAAGTCTGTTCTCTATGTCTGTGAGTTTGCTTCTGTTTCATAAATAAGTTCATTTGTGCCATATTTTAGATTCCACATGTAAGTGATACCTTGTGGTATTTGTCTTTCTCTTTCTGACCTGCTTCATTTTGTGTAATAATCTCAAGGACCATCTATGTTGCTACAAATGACATTATTTCATTCTTTTCTATGGCTGAGCCGTATTCCTTTGTATATATGTACCACATCTTCTTTATCCAGTCATCTGTTGGTGAATGTAAATCAACATTTAGAACAACCTAAATGCTGTTCGATGTCTTGGCTATTGTAAATAGTGCTGCAGTGAATATTGGGGTGCATATATCTTTAAGAATTATAGTTTTCTCCAGATATATACCCAGGAGTGGGACTGTAGGATCATATGGCAACTCTGCTTTTAATTTTTTGAGGAATCTCCACACTAGTTTTCACAGTGGCTGTACCAACTTAGATTCCCACCAACAGTGTAGGAGGATTCCCTTTCTCCATGCCCTCTCCAGCATTTGTTGTTTGTAGACATTTTAGTGATGGCCATTCTGACTGGTACGAGGTGGCACCTCCCTGTAGTTTTAACTTGCATTTCTCTAACAATTAATAACATTGAACATCCTACTTGTGCCTGTTGGTCATTTGTCAGTCTTCTTTGGAGAAATGTCTATTTATGTCTGGAAGACAAGATTTTAACATGTTTAGTAAAATATACTCTCAGAACAAAAAAAATCTCAAATTTAATTCAGGATTTTAAAACAAGTTATAATACTGCTGTTTTAATTTTGAAACTAATTTATATTATAAGATAAAGCAAAAAAGTGATATGTTAATGTTGTTAGCAACTAAATTTTTATTATAAGAGAAAAGCAATGTTGAGTATAAAAATCAAAAAAGTTAAAGACTTTTGTGCTGTTAAGTGTGAATTGGAAATTTCAGCATGAACATGTGATTAAAAAATATGCTGCTGCTGCTAAGTCGCTTCAGTCGTGTCCCACTCTGTGCGACCCCATAGATGGCAGCCCACCAGGCTCCCCTGTTCCTGGGATTCTTCAGGCAAGGACACTGGAGTGGGCTGCCATTTCCTTCTCCAATGCATAAAAGTGGAAAGTGAAAATTGAAAGTGAAGTCGCTCAGTTGTGTCCGACTCTTCGCGACCCCATGGACTGCAGCCCACCAGGCTCCGGTGTCCATGGGATTTTCTAGGCAAGAGTACTGGAGTGGGGTGCCACTGATATGTGCATGTATATTTTCCCCTACCTCTATCCACTGGAAGGACCTAGAAGCAGCTCAGTAGCAGTAGGTATCCCTAACCCCCAGATTTTGAACTCTAACCATTATTCCCACGGAAAGAAATCAGGGCTCTTTCAAGAAATGGCTGATTTTGGGTCAGAGTACAAGGTGAGCCTGAGATACATTGCTGTGTCAATAAGGGGCTCTCACTGACCAGAGATGGGACAATTTGAGCTTCAAAAAGAAAGACTGCAGGGGAATAAATACTGAATAGACACAAATCTGCAAGTCTATAAAACGATACTCAGAAAAAAAGAAAACTAAAGACAAAAGAAAGCACCATTTGTCACCTACCCCTTACTCAGAAAACTGATAATTTAAATAAATATTTACCTTGCCCTTCCAAAAGGAACAGGTGATGGCATAAATCTCCCTTTCTCTCTCTCTTTCTTTCTCTCTCCTATTGTCAGGTGATAAATGTAGAATGAATGATAGAAAACTCATCACATTGCAACCTATAATGAAGTAACTGATTGAGGCAAGAATGATCAGTGAATGGTAAAGCCATTATATATATACTAATGGAGAACTGGATGCTCCAATGCTGCTGAAATATTACTCTGCAGATTATTCGATGATTTAAAAAGAAAAATGGAACTTTATGATGGAGACTTGAAGCTGTCTCTGGCTTACTGATAATGAGTCAATTAGATATGATGTATTTTGCAATGTGTTGCAACATTATACAGCATCAATAATGATATCTTGCCTAAAATGTTTAACCTGAATGTAATCTGGCCTCTAGCTCCAAACTGTAGTTTGCACAAAATGTGTGGGTAACTGAAATAAATTAAATGACACTGCAAATTTAACAGTTGGACAAATTCAGAGAGTGGACCATTCTGAGGAATAACTGGCCTGGCCAAAGAAATGGAGGAGAGGCATTGTTCTAGGTTACAAGTGACTTATGAGATATAACAACCAAATGTCAATATAATGTGGACTGGATCCTGGTAGGATAAAGTGAGAGTAACATATATTTTTGGAACTTTTGGCAAAATTTGAATATGGATCAGGCATTAGAGGATGACAAAGAATTTTAATTAATTTTGTTAGCTACATAATGATATTGACTTTAAGAAGAAAGATGTTCTTGTTGTCATGGTGTCTGTATAACTTATCTAGAATACTTTGACAAAAAGATTGAAGAGGCAAACATGGTAAAAATATTAACAATTATTAGTCTAGGAAACGGGTATATAGGTGGTATACCATTCTCTTTTTTCTTTATGCTTGAAAATATTTATAACAAAATAGCTAAAAACAATATTGATTCCTAGGTCCCAAACCAGCCCTCAGTTCAGTTCAGTTCAGTTGCTCAGTTGTGTCCGACTCTTTGTGACCCCATGAATCACAGCACGCCAGGCCTCCCTGTCCATCCCCAACTCCCGGAGTTCACTCAAACTCATGTCCATTGAGTCGGTGATGCCATCCAGCCATCTCATCCTCAGGTCGTCCCCTTCTCCTCCTGCCCCCAATCCCTCCCAGCATCAGAGTCTTTTCCAATGAGTCAATTCTTCACATGAGGTGGCCAGAGTATTGGAGTTTCAGCTTTAGCATCAATCCTTCCAATGAACACCCAGGACTGATCTCCTTTAGGATGGACTGGTTGGGTCTCCTTGCAGTCCAAGGGACTCTCAAGAGTCTTCTCCAACACCACAGGTCAAAAGCATCAATTATTCAGTGCTCAGCTTTATTCACAGTCCAACTCTCACATCCATACATGACCACTGGAAAAACCATAGCCTTGACTAGACGGACCTTTGTTGGCAAAGTAATATTGCTGCTTTTTAATATGTTACTTAGGTTAGTCATAACTTTCCTTCCATGGAGTAAGCACCTTTTAATTTCATGGCTGCAATCACTATCTGCAGTGATTTTGGAGCCCCCCCAAATAAAGTCTGACACTGTTTCTACTGTTTCCCCATCTATTTCCCATGAAGTGATGGGACCAGATGCCATGATCTTCGTTTTCTGAATGTTGAGCTTTAAGCCAACTTTTTCATTATTATTATTTTATTTAAATTTATTTATTTTAATTNCTGTTTCTACTGTTTCCCCATCTATTTCCCATGAAGTGATGGGACCAGATGCCATGATCTTCGTTTTCTGAATGTTGAGCTTTAAGCCAACTTTTTCACTCTCCTCTTTCACTTTCATCAAGAGGCTTTTGAGTTCCTCTTCACTTTCTGCCATAAGGGTGGTGTCATCTGCATATCTGAGGTGATTGATATTTCTCTTGGCAATCTTGCCCTAAATGAGCCTAAAGCCTAGTTAGTGTCTGCATTTTTTTCAAGTATCCTATCTCTATGAAGGAATGGATGAATGAATGTCTTCTTCCTATATGTAATCTTTTTAAAAAAACAACAACAACAAAAATTTATCAGGTCCTTACTGCAAGCCAAACACTTTTCTAGGTGCTGAGATTCAAGTGAACAAAACAGATACAAGGGATCTTAAACCCACTGAGCTTGGCACCCTACTCTGTCCACAGTAGGCTTCTTTTTCTTTTTTTTTTAATTGAAGTATAATTGATTTACAATGTTGTGCCAATCTCTGCTGTACAGCATAGTGACTCAATTATAGGCATCTATGCCTTCTTTCTTTATATTCTTTTCCATATGGTTTATCATGGGATATCAGTGTTATACATTAGGACATTGTTTATCCATTCTAGATGTATTAGTTTGCGTCTACCAATCCCAGACTCCGAGATTACCCCTTTCCCTTGGCAAGCACAAGTCTGTTCTCTATGTCTGTGAGTCTCTTTCTGTTCTATAGGCAGGTTCATTTGCCACGTGTGAGTGAGATCATATGGTGTTTGTCTTTCTGTTTCCAACTTACTTCCCTGAGTATGACCATATCTACTTGGATCCATGTTGCTGCAAATGGCATTATTTTGTTCTTTTTTGATGACTGAGTAGTATTCCATTATATATCAAACATCTTCTTTACCCGTTCATGCCCATACATGGACATTTAGGTTGTTTCCACTTTTGGACTATTGTAAATGGTGCCTCTATGAACATAAGGGTACATGTATATGTTTGAACTGTAGCTTTGCCTGAATATGTGCCCAGGAGTGGGACTGTTGGATCATATGGTAGTTCTATTTTTAGTTTTCTGAGGAACCTCCATAATGCTCTCTGCAGTGACTTCAACCAATTTACAATCCCACCAACAGCGTAGGAGGGCTCCCTTTTCTCCATACCCTCTCCAACATTTGTTATATGTAGACTTAAAAAAAATTGTTTATTTATTTGACTGCTCTGGGTCTCAGTTGTGGCATGTGGGATCTACTTCCCTGATCAGGGATTGAATCCTGGCCCCTTGCATTGGGAGTGGAGAGTCCCAGCCACAGACCAAGCAGAGAAATCCCTATTTGTAGACTTTTTCAATGATGGCCATTCTGACCTGTGTGAAGTGGTACCTCATTGTGGTCTTGATTTGTATTTTTCTAATAATTAGTGATGTTGAACATCTTTTTATGTGCAGAATAGGCCTCTTTACAAACAAGCAAGCTCTTAAGAAATCATTAGTTAGCCACTCAGTTGTGTCCGACTCTTTTGTGACCATATGAACTGTAGACCGCCAGGCTCCTCTGTCCATGGGATTTCCCAGGCAAGAATACAGGAATGGGTTGCCATTTCCTTCTCCAGAGGACCTTCCCCACCCAGGGATTCAACCAGAGTCTCCTGGTTGAATCATTAACTATAACACAAATGTGGAAAGCCACATAAAACAGGTGCACAGTTTAAAGAATTGTTAGACAGCATGCCCCCACCCCCACAGGAGTCAGGAGTCTTCCATTCCCCCTGGCCCCCACCGCCCCGTCACAAAGCGGCTCTCTGCATCTGCCCCCAGTACATTTAGGATGCCATTAAGGATCAAAGACAAAGTTCAGAACCCTGCCCTTGATATTCTTCTATTACTCAATCCCGTCTGCCCACCCCCACCCCTGGCAAAGTGAGATTTTACATTTTTCCTTTGGTTCTAAAGGTTTTTTGTCTCCAAGTTTTACAGANAAGCGGCTCTCTGCATCTGCCCCCAGTACATTTAGGATGCCATTAAGGATCAAAGACAAAGTTCAGAACCCTGCCCTTGATATTCTTCTATTACTCAATCCCGTCTGCCCACCCCTACCCCTGGCAAAGTGAGATTTTACATTTTTCCTTTGGTTCTAAAGGTTTTTTGTCTCCAAGTTTTACAGAAGAGTACAACTCAGTTATGCATTATTAGATATGCAATTTTCACTTTATAATATCAAGGAAATAGAGCTGCTCTGGGGCAGACTCATTCCTTATTCACAGCTAATTCTGAGAACATAATGTCATAAAGGATCTTCAGATGCAAATACGTAATTCTATCATGGTGGGATGAAGAAATTAAAACATTATTTAAAATAACCTCAGAGTCAACTTTGAATGAGTAAAGTTAAGGTCTCCAGGGACTGTCTGCAGAGTCATTATGTTGTAGTGATGTTAAAAGGTGGCCGGAGGCATTGCTTGTTACCTGGGATGGTTGAATCAGAATGAGAAATAAGTTTTCACCTTTTTTTTTTTTTCCCCTTAACACTCAGAGAACTTTAATCTTCTCTTTATGTGATTTCTTTTCTCTTTTAATTTAGGTTTTCCAGACCCAGAGCTGAAATGGACGATGTGTTCCTTGCTTGTTCTCAGAAGGCTCAAATCTTGGTAACAATGCAGGGGTTGAAAAGTAAAGATACATGTGTCTCATTTGGAAGTCTCAAAGCTCTAATGCTAGGTGGTTTTTAATACACAGTAATGTATCACCTTTACCAGGACATTATGTGCATTAGATAACATAATAAGCATGCACAGCAGCTTGGGGCACACCCCGGAAGTGCAGGAAGGGTTAGGGAGGAGCTGAGTTGGGTGGGAAGGCTTCCAGACTGGGTGGGAATTGGGCTCTTCTTCCTGCAGCTCTGTTTCTTATCTGGATGGCCTTGGGCCTCGCTCCATGTGGTGAAGCCTTAGTCTCTTCATGGGTAAATGGGGGCAGATACCACTTTCTTCCAGGGATGCTGGGAGGATTAATGGTGATGCTTACCATTGGTCTAGTGCTCATTGTGGACCATTGTGTCCCCACATCTGCTATCTCATGTGTTCCTCTCAACATACTGCCCTCCTCACGTTACTCATGAGCAACTAGAAAATGTAGGAGACATAAGTTTGTTTTTTTTTTTTATTAACTGGGGGCGCTTTGCCATTCCCACACCAGCTCCATCCCACCACCCCCCATTGGAGGCATGCTCGGTCCTCCTTTGATAGTTTGAAACCTCTTTTGAGTTACTTGATCTCTCTAAACCTTAATTTTCTCACATATAAACTGGGGATTAAAATAGTAACTTTCTAGTGGGTTGTAGTGAGGATAAATGAGATGATGCATTTTAGTTTTTATTAGTGGTGATAAGTCTGTCGTGGAAGGTCTTGTCTGAGGCCCAGCTGCGCGTGGGGAGGCCACTGCGATACCCAGTGTCTCCCTACCACAGCCCTCCTGGTGTGAGCAAAGGGAAGACGTCTTCTTGGTTTTCTCTTGAGGGGAACAGCTGGGGCTAGAGGAAGACAGATGTGGCCTTTGGCCTATGACGGTGTCAGCTACAAACTGGCACCTGCCAAAAGCGTTTGCCAGTGATTGAACAGCAGCAACGTGGGCATTTGCCATCTGCCTCCGCTGCTGCAGCTGCTGATCTCCCGCACTCCTGGAAGGGAGCTCAAGGTGGAGAGTGAGGCACCTGTGCCCCAGAGAAACTGGTGGAACAGGTTTTGAGATAGTTAGATATTTTTAGGAACTGATTTCATGATCCCAACTCCTGCATCTCCTCATATCTACAAGAGCACTAACTCCCTTCATGGTGACATCAACTCCTTGTGACTAGCAGAAAGCCTTTTGGAAAAAGGCTTGTTCGCCCTGAACTTCTCCTTCACCAAAATCTTATCTTTTGACCTTCCCCCACTGCTTCTTTGGAGCAGTCTCTCAGAGCTACCAGACCCCAGTCCTCATTTTGCCCCAAATAAAACGTAACTCACAACTCTTACATTGTGCATTGTTGGTCGACAATGGAAACTCCTGATACAGCCCAGGTGCCCCTCAGCCTGAAAAACAGGAAAATAGCAGAGAGATGAGGAAAGCACAATTTGTATGATTTTTCTATCTGTCACCTCCTTTCTCTAGTCCATATATGTCTCCCAGCTATAGCCTCTCGGCAGCTTCTTCAGGGTTTAAAGCTTGACACTTCAACTTTTAATGAGAAATAATAGCCACATTTAGCTTTATTTCTTTTTCTTGTGTCAAACTTTATATTTGTTTGCTCTCTGGAAGAGAAATAAAAGTGTATTATCTTGTTCATCTTGGGCTAGACATTAAATAAAAACAGTCAAATTGAAACTGAATGTCAGCAAAAGGGTTTTGCTTTGGCTGTGGAGTTTCAGATGTGACCTTCCTGGTCCCTGAGGCCCTGGGAAATGCAGCTCTTCACAGCAGGGGCATAGGCTATTTCTTTACGGAAGTCTCTTCAAGGGCCTTGATAAAAGAAATGTTCACATACTGAGGCATGGGGAAGTCATTCTGGCTTATATGTGAGTTAATTTGAATTTGATGCTAACTAGACCAGCCTGTTTGTGATATTGTACATCTGCTTTAATTATTAATGAAAAGGGCACATTGACCAGAAGTAAAGAATGTCCGTGTTGAAAATAAAGTCATCCATTTGGGCAACAGTGTTCTTGCCTGGAGAATCCCAAGGACGGGGGAGCCTGGTGGGCTGCTGTCTATAGGGTCGCACAGAGTCGGACACGACTGAAGTGAGTTAGCAGTGGCAGCAGCATTTGAGCAACATGGATGGATCTAGCCAGAGAGAGAACGACAGCTCTATTGGAAGGTGAAAGTGTTAGTCGCTTAGTCGTGTCCGACTCTTTGCAACCCCATGAACATTATAGGCTGCCAGGTTCCTTTGTACCTGCAATTCTCCAGGCAAGAATATTGGAGTGGATTGCCATTCCCTTCTCCAAGGGATCTTCCCAACTCAGGGATCAAACCTGGGTCTCCTGCATTGCAGGCAGATTCTTTACCTTCTGAGCCACCAGGGAAGCCCCCAAGGCAAATGTATGATATCACCTACATGTGGAATATAAAAAGAAAGAATAAGTGAACTTATATATAAAATGGAAATAGACCCATAGACATAGACAACACGCACATAGAAAACAAACTTGGGGTTATCAAGGGAAAAGTGGGGGTAGGGATAAATTAGGACACTGGGATTAATATACACACATACTATGTGTACATGGATAACCAGCAAGGACCTACTGCACAGCATAGGGAACTGTACTCAATGTTTTGTCATAACCTAGCAGGGAAAAGACTCTGAAAAAGAGTATGTATGTGTATGTATACACAAAACTGAGTCACTTTGTGCACACCTGAAACTAATACAACATTGTAAATCAACTAGATTTCAGTTAAAAAAAGAAAAAGTAAAAATGAAGACTAAGTGCCCATCTTCCTGGGAGGCAATGCCGGTCCTCCTTCGATGAAAGGACTTCCTTCCCAGGGGCCACGGCCACACTGACCCCCCGCTTGTGTGCTGGTCTGATTTTTTGAAACCTTGAAGGAAAGTATCCCTGATTTGTTTGATATTCTTTGTTCTGACAAGATATGAAACTGTGCTGATAACTGTTCTTCTCTGGAGCAATTCCTCAGCATTATCTGAGAGGCTATCTTCTGGGCTGTAGTCCTCAGTTTGACCCAAATAAAACCCTTTTCTATTTCTACTATAGACTGTTTACTGATTATTTTCACTGACAGCCTGTTGTATCAAAAAGCTACTTGGCTCTGCCCTCAAGTTGAATGCTGCCTTCATTAGTTTCTCTTCTAGGCCCTCATTTGAATGGAGGATGTGTGCACAAAGACTAGAGGGGCTCAGCCTGCCCACATGTCTTCTTTGTCCACCGACTTAAAGTTCTGTCACCAGCCATGATCCCCAAAAGAGCACTGGTGTAATATTACATGGGCAGTAAGAGATAAGAAAGCCTTCCTCAGTGATCAATGCAAAGAAATAGAGGAAAACAACAGAATGGGAAAGACTAGAGATCTCTTCAAGAAAATTAGAGATACCAAGGGAACATTTCACACAAAGATGGGCTCAATAAAGAACAGAAATGGTATGGACCTAACAGAAGCAGAAGATATTAAGAAGAGGTGGCAAGAATACACAGAAGAACTGTACAAAAAAGATCATGACCAAGATAATCACGATGGTGTGCTCACTCACCTAGAGCCAGACATCCTGGAATGTGAAGTCAAGTGGGCCTTAGAAAGCATCACTACGAACAAACCTAATGGAGGTGATGGAATTCCAGCTGAGCTATTTCAAATCCTGAAAGATGATGCTGTGAAAGTGCTGCACTCAATATGCCAGNTTTTTTTTTTTTCCTCATTCTAAACTTGTCTCATATCCATCACGCCTTCTCCATCTTTATTGCAGCTGACTTAGTTTGGGCACTAATTCTTTTGTTTGGACTAGTGTAAAAGTCATCAGTTTGAGGGAATGTAAACATGGGCAAGAACTTGTGTCTCTGTTCAAGGAGACTGTTATAGCTTACTTATACAGCTTTTACTAGCTGCCGGGGACTGTTGTGAATGTTTCATAAATACAAATAGAAACCGTTTTAATCCTATGAGAGCCTTATGAGATAAGTGTTATTATTATCCTTGTTTTCCAGGCCAGGAAACTGAGACATAAAGTAATTTGCCCAAGGTCACACAGCCAGGATTCAAATGCTGGCAGTCTGACTCAAGTGGATGCTCTTAATCGCTATGCTTGACTTCTTGTGTGGGTAGACAGACACACACATACATCATTTCAGTATTATAAGTCATGTGTTGCAACTGAGTTCTGCATAAGGCACTATAGGTGTACAGAGGAGGAGCATGTAGCCAGCCTCAGAGAAGCCTTCCTGAGAAACCCTGTGCCCGAGCGGAGGCATTAGGCTAGGAAAGGCCTTCCAGGCAGAAGAACAACAGGAGCACAGATTGAGAAGTGAAATAGCATGACCGCTGCAGGGGATAGTGCAAGCAGTTCTGTGTCACCACAGGCCAAAACTTACTTAACAGATTTATTTGAGTGACTGCCACGTGCCAAGCCCAGTTCTTGGCATTAGAGTTACAGCTGAGGACAGGACAGGCAAGGTCCTGCTTCTCTTGGAGCTTACAGTTCAGTGGGCAAGGAGCAAACAAGATGTCATCTAGTAGTGGCGGATGTCTCGGTAACAGTAAGGAGGGTAGTAATAATAGTAGACATCTGCATATGAGGCCCCATTTTAAGAATTAACCATTTAATTACCACAGCACTATATGAGATAAGAACTGTCGCTTAAGGGGAAACAGAAATAAGGAGTTGGTTGGGGAACTTGCTCAAGGTTACACAGTTAATGAGTGTTAGCTGGGGTTTCTGCCTTGTGTGGCTTCAGAGCTTGGACTCTTACTGATCTATCATTAAGGTGGAAGAGAAATTCATTTTATGCAAGTTTTTCTCCCCTATTAATAAATACTTTCAAAATTATACATACTGTGGAGAATAATATAGCGTGCATATTCCCACCAGCCAGAATTAAATGCTAACAGTTTGTCATAATTGATTTTGTTCTTTAATTCTAGATTAGGGTGAAGGTCCCTTTCTCTTCCTTCTCTGGTCCCATTCTTTTTCTTTATTTTCAGCAGAGGGAGACACTCTGATGCCTTCAACGAACATCTTTCTTGTCTGTGTTTTAACTTGTTGTTTGAGAAGGTAATAGTGGGGGTGCTGCAGCCAGGCTGACTGAGTTTGAATCCTAGTTGAATCCCTTCTTGGCTATGCCACATTCTGCAAGTTATTTCACCTGTCTGCACATCAGTCTATGTTTTAGATGGGGGATAATGGTAACGCTAAGCCCATGATGGTTACTGTGAGGATTATGTATTTGAGTCAGCCAATGTGAAGCACTTGGGACAGTACCAGGCACATAGGAAGTGCTCAATAATTTTTCATCATTACAACTCTAATTATACAAGTAGTATATTTTTATGTATCCATAAAAATGATTTCAGTTTTTTCAGTCGGTTCAGGCGCTCAGTCGTGTCCGACTCTTTGCAACCCCATGAATCGCAGCACACCAGGCCTCCTTGTCCATCACCAACTCCCGGAGTTTACCCAAACTCATGTCCATCGAGTCAGTGATGCCATCCAGCCATCTCATCTTCTGCCGTCCCCTTCTCCTCCTGCCCCCAATCCCTCCCAGCATCAGGGTCTTTTCCAATGAGTCAACTCGTCGCATGAGGTGGCCAAAGTACTGGAGTTTCAGCTTCAGCATCAGTCCTTCCAATGAACATCCAGGATTGATCACTTTTAGGATGGACTGGTTGGATCTCCTTGCAGTCCAAGGGACTCTCAAGAGTCTTCTCCAACACCACAGTTCAAAAGCATCAATTCTTTGGCGCTCAGCTTTCTTCACAGTCCAACACTCACATCCATACATGACCACTGGAAAAACCATAGCCTTGACTAATTGGACCTTTGTTGGCAAAGTAATATCTCTGCTTTTGAATATGCTATCTAGGTTGGTCATAACTTTCCTTCCAAGGAATAAGCGTCTTTTAATTTCATGGCTGCAATCACCATCTGCAGTGATTTTGGAGCCCAAAACCACAAAGTCTGACACTGTTTCCACTGTTTCCCCATCTATTTGCCAAGAAGTGATGGGAGCAGATGCCATGACCTTCGTTTTCTGAATGTTGAGCTTTAAGCCAACTTTTTAGCTCTCCTCTTTCACTTTCATCAAGAGGCTTTTTAGCTCCTCTTCACTTTCTGCCATAAGGGTGGTGTCATCTGCATATCTGAGGTTATTGATATTTCTCCCGGCAATCTTGATTCCAGCTTGTGCTTCTTCCAGCCCCTGTCTCTTATACACATCTGGCAACCTGTGCATTTATGTGCTAAGCAATATGGCATCCTTGCTTCTTTGGGCTGATTGACGAGTTCATTCCTCATTTAGGTACATCTTTCAGCCTCTGCTTGTGTATTACCTCCTTCAGACTATTCTCACAAGAATAGTTTTGCCTATTTTGGAACCAAATCCTGAAACAATTAAGTACTGATTTGTTATCAACTTTCAAGAGGTTAGCACTTAAATCATCTCAGTTCAACAGATACAATTATACTTTTCTTTAAAATGACATAACTTGCTTTGTGTTATATGTGTGCTGAGTCACTTCAGTCATGTCTGACTTTTTGTGAACCCACGGATGGTAGCCCATGGCTACAGGCTTCTCTGTCCATGGAATTCTCCAGGTAAGAATACGGAAGTGGGTTGCTATTTTCCTTCTCCAGGGGATCTTCCAAACCCAAGAACTGAACCTGCATCTCTTAACATCTCCTGCATTGGCAGGCGGGTTCGTTACCGTCAGTACTAAATGAGAAGCCCTTGTGTTATATAATGTTACTTTAAAAACCAGTCTTTATAAATTATATTTCTTTGATTATTGTTTCTATATGGCAGTATTTCCTTCCTTTGTTGAAACTGTTGATTCCCTGTGCATTTCCATTATACAGAAAATTTTGACTTTTATACCTGAGTAACTCTTTTTCAAATTTATTGACAAGGGAGATAAGAATGGGAACTGGCTACAGGTTTAGGAGAATGAATAGCAGTAAAATAATCACAGGAAGGTGTGAAAATATGCTGCAGGTAACATTTTAATTAACTAGGGCTTTTAGTCTGTAGTGATATACATTTGTGTAATCATGTCCTTGTCATAACACTTGCCTTTGTTCATATACTAATTGATCTATAATTCACAATGTGGGTCTGTGAGTCATCAGGGAAAATGAGCAAGTTACTGCTGTGTGTACATGACATGGGCTTCCCTGGAGGTTCAGATGGTAAAGAATCCACCTGCAAATGCAGGAGACCTGGGTTCCACCCTTGGGTCGGGAATGGCTACCCACTCCAGTATTCTTGCCTAGAGAATTCCATGGACAGAGGAGCTCAGCGGGCTACAGTCTGTGGGGGTCACAAAGATTTTGGACACGACTGAGCAACTAACACTTTCACCTTCAAATGTGACTGGCTTACTTACATAATCACTTTTGCCCTTTTCTCCCCGCATTATTAGATTTTGGACGATGCTGTAATCATGTGATTGTGCCCAGTGGCACATTTGGACTGTGGTGTACTCAGTGATTCTACTCTAGATCATCTAGATGCATATTACACTGTGGGTGCTTACTATGTACCACACATTCAACTCTGAGATTTCCTATTCCATATGATCTTCTCTACACAAGCACTCCAATTTCAGTACAGGAGAAGCAGTGTATTAATATGATGAAGAATGAATTGCTGTATTTGGCAGTGCAAGGATCCAAGGAGATTAATGATCTCGCCTGCAGCTCTTGTCATACCTTCCCCCACTATCGAAAATTAAATGTCGTGTATAACAACTCACTCTCCATTACTTAATTACATGTGGAAAATGTGGACTGTTAAAAACTCCTGGGGCTAAAGGAGGCCAAATGAAACTGAAACCCTTGGAAAGATTTAGTGCTAGCTGTCAAGCCCTACCGAGTGAAAGTGGACTCACCATGGGACCCACCTCTCGGTGTCCATTGAACACATGTCTTGTTTTCATAATTTAAAAATATGGTGTGATCTGTAATCCTCTAGTCTTGTCCCTAAAAGACGATACTGATTCTAAATTAATGTGAATGTCAAAGTAAATCCATTTGAATAAGATCCTTATTGTGCTCTTGCTTCTTTATATCTAGTTTTGATAAATAGGAGAGAAAAAAGATTGTGGGATCAAGTATGAGTTTGACTTTTACAAGGAAACATTCATGCATTTATTGCATAAGTATTTTCAGAGTGCCTACCTGTGCTGGTGCTGTGGAGGGACACAGAGAACACAATTTCTGCCCTAAGGATGGACACAGAGAGTAAAACAGTCTGGTGCCTTATCCAGCGGTATAAGTGCCATGACACTATAGGGACATATAGGAGACACACCTAACCTGGTCTTTGTAGCCTCTGGGAAAGTGTCACAGATAAAGATGTTTAAGCTCAGACTGGAAGGGAGGAACATAGCTGCATATGTCATTTGATATGATTTCTGTAAATAAGCATTTTCTTACGCTCATGGATCATTAAAGGATGCAGTGCCCCTTTTCAAGTGCAAAGTAAAACATCATCCATGGCATATATGACAAGGAGTTTTGAGGAAGAGCCCTGTCATTAGCACTGAACTATGTTAGGAGTTGTAGAGGGTGGAGACTTTCCCGCAGTTTCAAGGCTCTTCTGTTTCTCTGTTTAGTTGGACTGCGTGATAGATCCATAGGTCTCTCAGATGCTCTGAAATCTTGACTCTTTCTTCAATACTTGTTTTCTGTACTATCAATTTTAAATAGTAATTTTAATTATTAATTTTATATTCATAAGTAGAATTTATGAGACTTTTAGTTCAAGAGCAAGTGTTTTGTGTTTTGTGGAATTGGAGTGTTTTGTGTTTTGATCTTTTGTCAAAAGCACTGGAATTTATGTATCCAAATAAGAAAAATTATTCCCTTTGACAGATTGTGGTAACCTTGGGAAGTTGTGTACTTTTCATCCAGTTATCATTCCACTGGGTCATATACTTCTGAAATCATCTTGAAAGCATAAGACATACTTTTTGAATATCTACAATAGCCATAAATTTTCCTCTTTTGAGGGTGGTTGTAGCTAGGTTGTCTGAAATAACCAGAAATTTTACATGAATTCAGGTGCATTTAGTCAACTGTATTTAGTCAATTAGGTAAAGTGCTTACCAAGCAAGCACATCTTTCTTGTTTGACTTGTAAAGGATCTTTGAAAGCCATTATTATTATTTCATGAATAGAATTGCAAATTTTGTTCTTTATTGCTTCTATTTCTTAATACCAGCTTTTGGGAATTATGACTATATGTATTTCACTTTTGGCACTCAGAAACAGCTAATTGTGATGGTCACAGAGATAATAGGGGTGTTTTTTCTTTACACTTTTTTTGGGACAATATTTTTACTTCTCTCACTGTAGAATGCCTGTTTCCTTTGGTAGATGCCCCTCCCCTGAACACACATGCACGCCCATAATATATGTAGTATGATGAAAGAATAAAAATATTAAATCTAGGTGGAATCTAAAGGAACTAGATCTTTCTCTCACTGCCAAGGTGTCACAAGTGGGTGGACATGAGACCTAAGTTTGAGCAATATGATACCTTAAGCTTAGAGCAGAAAGCAAGTAATTTGAGTGATTCTATATGTATGGTGTTTATTCATGGAGTCACAGGGCCTTGATCAAAGGTACCTGCTGTGATTTCATTCTGCTTCCTGCTTCCTTGTCCCCTGGAGGTCTCTTAGTTCTCATTTGTTCTAAGTCTGATAATATAGCCTCCCTATGTTCTATGAGATCCCAATATCCCTCTAATAAATTACCTTTTGCTTCAGTTCAGTCAACATGTCGTGTCTGACCCTGTGACCCCGTGGACTGCAGCACACCAGACCTCTCTGTCCATCACCAACACCTGGAGCTTGCTCAGACTCAGTCCATCATGTCAGTAATGCCATCCAACCGTCTCATCCTCTGGCCTCCCCTTCTCCTCCTGCCTTCAGTCTTTCTCAGCATCAGGGTGTTTTCCAATGAGTCAGTTCTTCACATCAGGTGGCCAAAGTACTGGAGCTTCAGCTTCAGCATCAGTTCTTCCAATGAATATTCAGGACTGATTTCCTTTAGGATTGATCAGTTTGATCTCCTTGCAGCCCAAGGGACTCTCAACAGTCTTCTGCAACAGTCTTCTCCAACCCCACAGTTCAAAGGCATCAATTCTTTGGTTCTAAGCTTTTTCTATGGTCCNGAAAGTTATGACCAACCTAGATAGCATGTTGAAAAGCAGAGACATTACTTTGCCAACAAAGGTCCGTTTAGTCAAGGCTATGGTTTTTCCAGTGGTCATGTATGGATGTGAGAGTTGGACTGTGAAGAAAGCTGAGTGCCGAAGAATTAATGCTTTTGAACTGTGATGTTGGAGAAGACTCTTGAAAGTCCCTTGGATTGCAAGGAGATCCAACCAGTCCATTCTGAAGGAGATCAGCCCTGGGTGTTCTTTGGAAGGAATGATGCTAAAGCTGAAACTCCAGTACTTTGGCCACCTCATGCGAAGAGTTGACTCATTGGAAAAGACTGTGATGCTGGGAGGGATTGGGGGCAGGAGGAGAAGGGGACAACAAAGGATGAGATGGCTGGATGGCATCATGGACTCGATGGACGTGAGTCTGAGTGAACTCCGGGAGTTGGTGATGGACAGGGAGGCCTGGCGTGCTGCGATTCATGGGGTTGCAAAGAGTCAGACACGACTGAGCGCCTGAACTGAACTGAACTTACTGTGTTCCAGGGACTTAGTCCCCTTCCGGGAGTGGCCCTGGCTGCAGGCTCCTCAGGCTCCTCCCTGCCAGGGCCCAGGCTCCGCCCCCGTGGCCTTCGGGCTCTCCTTTGACCACATAGCCCTATTTCTCCTCCCTCCCCCTCACTCCCTGCTCAGGGATATTTCCTCCACAGATCTTTTACTGTTGAGTCTGCTGACCTTATAGTCCTCTGAGAAAAATACATATGTTTTTCTCTTTGTAAAAACATTTTATAGATTAATTTCTTCCTCTTGCCTTGTAAAATCCCATGGCACATGAAATTTGTTGAAAAGTACAAGATTTTTGATCTCCTTCTGTCCCAGGGAATTAAGGTTCCACAAGATTGCAGGCTTCTTTCCCAAGCTCTCTTTGCTTTGGCAAAAACAAGTGAACAAACAAATAAAACAGAAAAGGAACTCTTCTCAACTACTTGTTTGATGTATTAGCAATTTTCACTGAACATGAGACACAAAAATTTCTTCCCTTTTCTTGCAAATATGATAAGGTCCCTTTGAAACTCTTGCTCTCTTCTCTTTCTTCAGGTAAAATTAGAATAAGTGTCTTAAAGTATATTTGTACTTTTCCGATTATTGCTATCTAAGGAGTTTATGTATATACCCATAAGACCCAATATGTGTATAACTAATACATTCAATTTGTCCCTTTGTTCTTTCCCTGGGGATTCCTGTTATTCATTCATCCACTCAACCACTCTCTCATTCATTCATTCAATAAACATTTTGAATGCCTCCTTTATATTAGACATATGCAAAGCCTACTATGGGGATGGTATAGAATACCTATGGCCATAGGCTAAAATACTACATTTTTTAGCCATCAGTATTACAGGCTGAGTTGTCTAGAAATCTGTAGTTTGGTGTATATAGAGGTTTTAATATACAGATTCCCCTTCCTGGCTGAGGTCCAGGGGTTCCTGCACTTTTCTGAGCTTTAGGAGACTGAATTCCAATATTAGCTCTGCCCCTAACAAGCTGTGTGATCTTGAATGGGTTGCTTCACCTCTCTGGATTTAATTTTCCAATAGCAAAACCGAAGAGAGAGGTTACATGTTCTATAAGCTTCTTTCTCATTTTACAATTTTAAGTGCGTGTGTGTGCTGTCGCTTCAGTCATGTCCAGCTCTTTGGGATCCTGTGGACTGGAGCCCTCCAGGCTCCTCTGTCCATGGGATTCTCCAGGCAAAAATACTGGAGTGGCTTGCCATGCCCTCCTCAGAGTTTTAAGTAGTACCTACCATTTCATTGGAGGGTATAGTAATAATGATGTTACTGTTTACACTTGTATGAATACTTTATTACTTGCAGAAATAGAAAAATCTGTCTTCATGACATCCTTATGCAGTATGTTGGCAAGGAGATGTTATTCCAGTTTTAAAAATAATAAAATAGGTTCAGAGAGCATCTTAAGAAACTCACAAAGATGGTCAATTTTGCCTCAGTAAAATCACCAGACCAGGAATGTCAAATAGCTCCTGAGTTCATGCTGATATCCAGTGGTTTTAGAGATATAATTTTTACTTGGAAGGAAGGAGATAAATATTTATAGAGTGTTTTCTCTGAAGCATCAGTGGTAGGTTGCTTCACCTGTATTCTTCCACTGTGTGTGACTAGGTTTCTGTGTTGTTATGTATTATCCCATTTTACAGATAAGAGAATTGAGGTTTACTTATGTGGCTTGCCCTAGTAAGAAATGGAGATTGATTTAATTTTTGTTTTCTCTTACTCCAAAGCATAGAATTGCCAGAGAGCATGGAGTACAACCCTCAACAAGATTTTTCCAGTGGGGCCAACAAAACAGCTTCCCTGAAGCAAGGGTAGTCTTGACTGGAGTGGTTGTGCTCTTCCAGCCTGATTGTCCCAGTATCCAGCAACCTTCCTTCATGGACTGTCTTTATGCAGATTCAAGGAGACCCTGTGATAATGCTACTGTTAAAGATTTAACATCGCTTCTCCAGGCTATATTTCTTAAAGTGGTAGTCAAGTCATTTGATTAAAGGTGTTTAAGGGGGTTTGTTTATTATTTATGCTCGGTCTGACTGATAAATACAACCTGTTAGGCTGGCTTGATCTAAAATTTATTATTACAGAAATCGTACTGAAATTTAACTAATTCTCTGGTTTCTTGGGTTTACATGAAGTCTCATGGTGTTGATGTATTATCCACTTAAATATTTAAATGTTTGCTGCTGCTGCTAAGTCACTTCAGTCGTGTCCGACTCTTCGCGACCCCATGGACTGCAGCCCACCAGGTTCCTCCATCTATGGGATTTTCCAGGCAAGAGTACTGGAGTGGGTTGCCATTGCCTTCTCCTATTTAAATGTTTAGTTAGGTTCAAAATAAATCATTTTGTCCCCCTTCCTAACTCTTACTTTGTCATGAAGTCTGTTCGGCTTACTGGCTGCTTAGGTTTCCCCAACAGTGAATCCTTTCATAACTCCATGCTTTTCCCCAAAGTTACAGTTATGCATGGAGCAGGAGGCTGTGGGGAAAAGCAATTTACAGTTCTTTGTAACTTTGGGCAAACCACAAGCAGCATCAGAGAGCTGAGAAAAGTGCAATCTCATGGGCAATAAGCATAGTTGCTTATTGAAAAATCAACATTGAACGTAACAGTCCAATAGACTTTTTCAATACTCACTGAATTCTTTTTCTTCAAAATTTTGAACTGTTTGATTCACCAAAGAAATATCATATTTGGGAAGTTGCAGCTGAATCAGGTTTTCAAATGGACACTTAGACGGACTCTATTTCCTCTTTAGAAGTGTAGAGCTTAGGGAAGTTGCGAGGAAATTTGATTCCATCCTCTTGGTCCAAAAGCTGAAGCAACTTGCCTAAGGGAACACAGGTGGCTGAGCCACAGGAGGCATAGGACAGGGGCTCTGGACTCTGTGAGGGGGCTGTTCTTGCTCCAAACGCTGCAAGCTCCCCTGTGTGAGAAACAGGATATTCACATGTTGGTAACAGACAGATATCGTGTCCTGGTGGTAGCCTACACATGGGTGACCAATTATTTTTATAATGCCCCATGCTTATAAAAAATTCAAACCCCAATATGAAGTGTATAAAAGGACATAAAAGTGAAAGCCTTCTTCCGGGCCTCTTACCACCAATGGCCTGGTCTATAGCCATCTGGATTTTTCTAGGCATATTTAAAACTGCTCTCTCCCCACAAACACACACAATCTACTTTTAAAAATTAAAATTAAATTATATATATATATATATAATTCTGTAATTTGCTTTTATAGCAAAAAATAGGTCATGGGCTTCTTTCCATGTCAGTGTATATAAGCGTACCTCCTCCCTTGTGTGGTGCTCCAATGGGTAGAACAGAATACCTTTAACCGGTTTCCTACTGATATAAAACTTGGCCAGTTTTTAAGAACTACAAATCATGGCCGGGGACTGTTACATTAGTGGGTCACAGCACCATCCAGTCCGCCCTTCTCCTCCCCTAGCAGTTGTAGGAGTCCCTTCTACCTATGTCTGATCGTCATTCAATCTTTGGTCCAGTAGTTCCAGGGGATATCATAGTCAGTACCAGCATAAGCCAGGGACAACGCAGTAGGCAGCTCTAAAATCCCACTGAACATAATTTGTGCTTCTGGAGTGATTCAGAATTTTGCAGAGCTGCAGGCTCATTGTTAAGTGACCATTATTTTGTAGAAATCAGGTAGTGCTGGTTATTAGAAGTGTGGACCGAGAGCACATCAAAATCAATCATCGGCATCAGTACACCTGAAAAACACTGCTGCTATTTCACTCTTCCTTCCTTTCTTTCTTTCTCTTTTTCTCTCCTTCCCTCCCATTCTTTCATTTATTTTTTCTTTCTTTTTAAAATTAGAGTAAAGGAACTTATATCAGAGATTAATAAACTTAAAAAAACCCTACATATTATCCCTGTGTCGTTCATAACTCAACAGCCATTTCTTGCGTGCCTGCTTCACACTGGGTTGTGATCAGATCCCAGGCTTCCATGCACATCACAACTGGTTTCTGCCCTAGCTGCCCACAGCACAGTACAGACACCAACACTTGAAAAGACAGTCTGTTCTTTGGTAGGTACTGAATGCTTTGCTAATATTGAAAGAAGGGAGGGAAAAACAAAGATGGATTTGGAGAAAGAGAAGGAGAAGTGAGAGGAGGAGGAAGAAGAGGAAGAGGAGGGCAGGAGGAGAGCTCCCTTCCGCACCCGTATTAAAAAGGATTCAGGAAAAAAAATTTAGATGCAACAAGCTTTATTTAACAGGCTTTATGCAGCTGGTGGTCTCTATTCCCAAGGGTCTAGAGAACTAGGAAAGGGGGCGGAAGTCAGGAAACTTTTATAGGATAAAGCATAAGGTATAAGGAAGAGAAAAAGAGAAAATGAGTAAGGAACAAGGAAATAATATAGAGTCCAGAGCTGGCTTTTTGTGTGGGGACTGGCTGACTAGACAGACAGCGCTTCTGGTCAAGTGGAGCCTTTACAAGGACATGCCAGCTGAGTTTGGTTTGCCGACATGGCACCGGGGCAGGAACTGTTCCATCCCGTATACCCAGAGCAGTGGTTTCAGGTTGTAGTGGCGATCAGAAAGGCAGGGGTCCTTGTACTCAAGCTTCAGTACCTCTTGCCTGAAATATTGGGAAGGAAGAAAGGAAGGAAGAAAATGTCTCGAACAATCAGTCATAGCAATCTCCTTCTGTGCCCTGTTCCCTACCCCTAGCCCCTCCACCCTGTCCCTCCCCTGTCTCTCAAGGGCTCCATAGCTGGGTCTGGAACAACGCCTTCCCCCTGCCCCAGTGACTCTCCAGTGAGGGGCCACGTCTGCAGAAATGTAGTCTCCCTTCTTCTAGTCCGTTTATGGACTTCACATGTAACGTTTCGTTTTATCAGGAGTCCCACTGCCCAAGAGCAGAGCGACGCAGAAGGCGCCTGACAGTCACTGGCCTGGAAGCTGGAGTCGGGCCCCTAGCCTGGCTCCTGTGATGGGGGCCCTCTGTTCTCAACCCCCTGGCCCCATCCTGCTTTTCCTGCGATGCGTGCGTCTGGTCCCTGAGCCCTCCGCTCACGTCCTCACCCGCAGTCCTCTTCCACCCACGGGGGGAAGCCTGAGGAGGGCAGTGCTGGAGCCTGCCCTCTGAGGATGCAGTGGGTCCCTCCTGGGGGCGTCCAAAACCAGGCCGTGTGGCCTGAGGACCAGGGGCCTGGACTCTGAACTCAAAGCACCCGGGCCC
The DNA here is from genome assembly GCA_006410675.1 of Oreotragus oreotragus. Lineage (NCBI taxonomy): Eukaryota > Metazoa > Chordata > Mammalia > Artiodactyla > Bovidae > Oreotragus > Oreotragus oreotragus. The sequence continues at coordinate 221,847 of SJYX01016128.1, forward strand.
ACCTCGTGGTTTGTGACCTTGAGTAAAGCCAGGGGCTTTGTGAACCTGTGTTTCCTCACCTGGAATTATCTCCACTTCAGAGGGTTACTGTGAGCATTAAATGGGACAGTGTTTGCCCAGCGTTTAGAACCGCGCTTCGTGCACTGTATGAAGCACTCACTGAATGTCAGTTGGCATGACAATTTTCATTATTAAGTTCTTAGGATACCATCTCCTCTCATGTCTTTAAGGACGTCATTCCAGCAGTTCTACCCCCACAAACTTCCTTATCAATTGGACCCTGTATGATCTATATGACCACTTTCTCTTGCAAACACGCTGTTGCTACTCCCTTCTTAAAATACAAATCAAATACACTGAAAGGTGCCACCTCCTTCTCCCATTCGCAGCAGCGCTCCCCAGGTGTTCTCTGTACTCCCGGTTCAGTTCTCCTCCGTTACTTCTTTCCTGGACGCGCTTGGATCTGCCTTTTGCTCTCCCTGCTTCACTGAACCTGCTTTTGCTTCCAAGACCACCACGACCTCCGCACTGCCAGTGCAGTAGCCACTGAGAAGTGTCGCCTGGCTGTGACACACACAGCTCTCCCCTCCTCTGTGAACCACTTTCTAGCTTGGATTCTGGGCACCACACTCTCCCGATTTTGCTCTTTCCTCATTTCAGTCCTTTGCCAGCTTCTTCGTCTCTGGGCCCCTAGGCAGTGGGATGCCCTGGGACTCGGCCTTGGCCCTTCAGTTGCCATTTCGATCTACACTGACTTGTGATCTCATTTGTCTTGGGGCTTTGCGATCACTGACCTGCCAATATTTCTAAATTTACATCTCCAGCCTGCAGATTCATATATTATCTGCCCACCTGGCACCTCCCCTTGGATTCCAGCAGGTATCATTAACTTAACCTGTCCAGAACTGGACTCCTGATCCTGCCCCAGCTCCCAGCCTGCTCTCCCCACCATCTTCCCCATTAGGTAAGGTCAGGCTAAAAATGTTGGGGTCATGCTTGACTATTCTTTCATCTCGAACCTAATTATTTGTTCCTTAAAAAAAACACACACACACAAACATGCAGAATCTGACCACTTCTCATCTCTACCACTGATCTCATTCTGGTCCAAGTCATCATTATCTTTCCTACAAGAACCAGATTAGCCTTTTCCTAACGGGTGCTGAAGCTGAAGCACCAATATTTTGACCACCTGATGCAAAGAGCTGACTCACTGGAAAAGACTCTGAGGCTGGGAAAGATTGAAGGCGAAAGGAGAAGGGGGCGGAAGAATATGAGAATGGTTAGATAGCATCACTGACTCAATGGATATGAATTTGAGCAAACTCCGAGAGATAGTGAAGGACAGAGGAGCCTGGCATGATGCAGTCTATGGGGTCACAAACAGTCGGACATGACTGAGGACTGAGCAACAATAGCAAATGGGGGCCATGGCTCTGGATCCTCCAAGTGCGTGTGTGCTAAGTCACTTCAGTTGTGTCCGACTCGGGGATTTCAGGAACTATAGTCCGCCAGCCTCCTCTGTCCATGGGATTCTCCAGGCAAGAACTGGAGTGGGGTGCTATGCCCTCCTCTACAGGATCTTCCAGGGCCAGGGATCAAGCCAGTATCTCTTATGTCTCCTGCATTAGCAGGCAGGTTCTTTACCACTAGCGCCACGTGGGAAGCCCAGATATTCCACAGTTCAGTTCAGTTCAGTTGCTCAGTCGTGTCCGACTCTTTGCGACTCCATGAATCGAAGCACGCCAGGCCTCTCTGTTCATCACCAACTCCCAGAGTTTACCCAAACTCACGTCCATCGAGTTGGTGATGCCATCCAGCCATCTCATCCTCTGTCATCCCCTTCTCCTCCTGCCCCAAATCCCTCCCAGCATCAGGGTCTTTTCCAATGAATCAGCTTTTCACATGAGGTGGCCAGACTATTGGAGTTTCAGCCTCAGCATCAGTCCTTCCAATGAGCACTCAGGACCAATCTCCTTTAGAATGGACTGGTTGGATCTCCTTGCAGTCCACGGGACTCTCAAGAGTCTTCTCCAACACCACAGGTCAAAAGCATCAATTCTTTGGCGCTCAGCCTTCCTCACAGTCCAACTCTCACATCCATACCTGACCACTGGAAAAACCATAGCCTCGACTAGATGGACCTTTGTTGGCAAAGTAATGTGACCACACTTTGTGGTCACACATGTGACCAATGTGACCATAGCTTTTTAATATGCTATCTAAGTTGGTCATAACTTTCTTTCCAAGGAGTAAGTGTCTTTTAATTTCATGGCTGCAGTCACCATTTGCAGTGATTTTGGAGCCCCCAAAACTAAAGTCTGGCACTGTTTCCCCATCTATTTCCCGTGAAGTGATGGGACCAGATGCCATGATCTTAGTTTTCTGAATGTTGAGCTTTAAGCCAACTTTTTCACTCTCCACTTTCACTTTCATCAAGAGGCTTTTGAGTTCCTCTTCACTTTCTGCCATAAGGGTGGTGTCATCTGCATATCTGAGGTTATTGATATTTCTCCCGGCAATCTTGATTCCAGCTTGTGCTTCTTCCAGCCCAGCATTTCTCATGATGTACTCTGCATATAAGTTAAACAAGCAGGGTGACAGTATACCTGTCTCTTATACACATCTAGATGTGTATAAGAGACAGGGGTTATCGTTACTGTCTTTCTAAATTCCATATATATGTGTTAGTATACTGTATTGGTGTTTTTCTTTCTGGCTTACATCACGTTGTATAACAGAAAAGTCAGTGTGTAGTCAGGCATCAGACATGGGTCAGTCCAGAAGNGAGGTACTCCTTTTCCTATTTGGAACCAGTCTGTTGTTCCATGTCCAGTTCTAACTGTTGCTTCCTGAATGGAATATTACCAAGCCATAAAAAGGAACACATGTGAATCAGTTCTATTGAGGTGGATGAACTTAGAACCTATCATACAGAGTGCAGTAGGTCAGAAAATGAAAGATAAATATCATATTCTAACACACATATATATATGGAATCTAGAAAAATGGTACTGGAGAATTTATTTACATGGCAGCAGTGGAGAAACAGACATAGAGAACAGACTTATGGACATGGGGAGAGGGAAGGAGAGGGTAAGATATATGGAAAGAGTAACATGATAACTTACATTACCATATGTAAAATAGATAGCCAACTCGAATTTGCTGTATAGCTCAGGAGACTCAAATCGTGGTTCTGTATCAACCTAGAGGGGTGGGATGGGGAGGGAGATGGGAGGGAGGTTCAAAAGGGAGGGGATATATGTATATCCATGGCTGATTAATGTTGAGATTTGACCGAAAACAACAAAATTCTGTAAAGGAATTATCCCTCAGTAAAAAAATAAGTATTAAAAAAAAAAAGTAATGGCTACTTCATATGGTTGCCAAAAGCATTTTAAACAATGCAATAAGTAATAAAGAGCTTATAAAGAACCCTGGCTCTATATTCAAATAGTTACTAACAGCCTAAAGTAAATCCTTGAACTTCTCTGAATATTTTATTGTATGCTATAGGAAAAATTATAAAATATGGTAGAGTTTAGGAACTTCCCTGGTGGCTCAGATGGTAAAAATTCTGCCTGCAATGCCAGAGACCTAGATGATGACTTAGGTTTGATCCCTGGATTGGGAAGATCCCTTGGAGAAGGAAATGGCAACCTACTCCAGTATTCTTGCCTGGAGAATTTCATGGACAGAGAAGCCCGGTGGGCTAAAGTTCATAGGGTCACAAAAAGTTGGACACAGCTGAGTGACTAACACTAAGGAACTAAGAATTTGGGGAAGAGTGACATTCAAATCTATATTTAAAGAACAGAAAGAAAGCTTGTGAGTTTAACATGTGCTTGACCTGAACAAAATAGTTCTTTGTAAAATATTATGATTTACAGGTTCTTTATGACAATTATTTGAGAAATTCCAATAATTCATTTCCAGTTCAAGTAGGTTAACTGAATTGGGGAGGAAACATTGAGGAAAAGATGAGACTGTTCGGTTTTTAATTTTTAAACTGGAGATCCAGTTCCATCCCTGTTGTTTTTAATGCAGTTTTTCTAGATTCTCTTTTCTGTGCATGATTTGAATCAAGACCCTGGAAAGGACAAAGCTCTCTCATGTTTATTTCATCTCAAGACATATGTGTTGCATTTACAGGATCACACCTAACAAACAGCTACATTTAGACCTAATCAAGAAACAATCTCAGAATGAAGGTTCTTTTTTAAAAATTCCAAGTGATTTCACCACTGGAGCAGGTCAAGGTGGAGTCAACCCAGATTTTATCTCTTATCCTAACATCCATTATGTCAGCCCCAAAGCCAACGCCTTGCTCCCACCTCCATTGTTTATATTCTGGCCGTAGTATTATCCGTTGCTGGAACACTGGAACATCCCTCCACCTATTCTCCTTTTATCACTCTACTGTCTATTTTCCATAAAGCCATAGAATGACTCTTTCAATATAGAAATTGAATCACACTGTACCTTACATTCAAATATCTGAGTAGAATACAAAATCCTTGCACCCAGCCCTCAATTTTATCTCTGGAATTTTTCCTCTCATGCTCAACTACAGTCACACTGGTCTCTATTCTTTATCAAACATGCCAAGCACACTGCTGCCTTGAGGGTCTTTGCCCTTTCTGCTGCACAATTTGGAATGTTCTTCACTTCCTTTAAATCCATGCCTAATAGTCATCTTCTTCAGAGACATGCTAAACATCATTCTCCATCCCCCTACCCTGCTTCACTTTGCTCTACAGCAGAGTCCCACCATTACATTTTGTACATTTATCTCACTCTATCTTTTCCAACACAACATTCGCCCCATGAGAGCAGGAAATGTATCAGCTTGGTTCACTGTTTATTGCCAGCAACTGTCAGCACATGGTAACCACCTAGTAAACACTTGTGGCTAAATGAATCTTCTATGCAAGCAGAGGGATTGATGGAGAAAAGCAATTTACTCAAGGCTGAAATTAAGGCAGTCTGTGCTTCACTGATGATCCCATTCCTCATTCTGAATATGAGGCTTTGTGTCTTACTTTCAAACTTGTGTTTTCTAACGGACGCAGCTTCCTACCCTGCATGGGGAGCCTCTACCAAAAGTAACAGTCAATATGATGAAGCAGAGAATCAAGATTGCCTTGTGTAGCTCATCACTGCTATGGCTTCAGTGACGTACTTCAATTTGTCAGAGAAAACCCAACTCCCTCTCTCGCATTTCTGTAACCAAGAATAAGGAAAACTGTGTGCTTGTAAGACAAATGCGGGGAAGAAATAATAGGCATTAACTCAAGAATTAGTTCAACTTCTCACAGTCTCCAAAAGCAAAGCCTTTCTACTCTACAGAAATGGGAGTATAAGCTCTCGGATTCACAATTCCTCCTTGGTGGTACACTGGGGAGGTGAATAAGCCCAACGACTGTTTATTGATCCAAGAAATACCTATTTAGGGTCCTCCAGCCATGCTGGTAATATCCTAGGCCTCACTTATTTCATTCATTCTTCAGGCAGCATCTATCTGTTTATTAAGTACCTCCTCTACGCTAGGCACTCACCTACCTGTTAAGTAGTTAGGAATCAATGAGACATGGTCCTTTTCCTAAAGCAAATGCTAATTTAGCAAGAGAAACAGCAGATAGGCTAAGAGGTGGATGTGTGCAAATCAAAAATAAGGTTCTCATCACAAGAAAAAAAAAAAAGGTTTTCTGTTTCTTTAATTGTGTATCTATATATGGCAGAAAGCAAAGAGGAACTAAAAAGCCTCTTGATGAAAGTGAAAGAGGAGAGTGAAAAAGTTGGCTTAAAGCTCAACATTCAGAAAACAAAGATCATGGCATCCGGTCCCATTACTTCATGGGAAATAGATGGGGAGACAGTGGAAACAGTGTCAAATTTTATTTTGGGGGGCTCCAAAATCACTGCAGATGGTGACTGCAGCCATGAAATTAAAAGACGCTTACTCCTTGGAAGAAAAGTTATGACCAACCTAGATAGCATATTCAAAGCAGAGACATTACTTTGCCGACTAAGGTCCATCTAGTCAAGGCTATGATTTTTCCAGTAGTCATGTATGGATCTGAGAGTTGGACTGTGAAGAAAGCTGAGCACTGAAGAATTGATGCTTTTGAACTGTGGTGTTGGAGAAGACTCTTGAGAGTCCCTTGGACTGCAAGGAGATCCAACCAGTCCATTCTGAAGGAGATCAACTCTGGGATTTTTTGGAAGGAATGATGCTAAAGCTGAAACTCCAGTACTTTGGCCACCTCATGCAAAGAGTTGACTCATTGAAAAGACTCTGATGCTGGGAGGGATTGGGGGCAGGAGGAGAAGGGAACGACCGAGGATGACATGGCTGGATGGCATCATGGACTCAACGGACGTGAGTCTGAGTGAACTCCGGGAGTTGGTGATGGACAGGGAGGCCTGGCATGCTGCGATTCATGGGGTCACAAAGAGTCAGACACAACTGAGTGACTGAACTGATATGAGATGATGGATGTTCACTTAACTTTTTCTGGTAATCACTTCAGGATTATCATTCAGTATATCTTAAGCTTATACAGAGCTGTGTATCAAATATTGGACTTCCCAGGTTGTAAACAATCTGCCTCCCAAGCAGGAGGTGCTGGGTTGGGAAGATCCCCTGGAGGAGGGCATGGGAATCCACTCTGGTATTTTTGCCTGGAAAATCCCATAGGCAGAGGAGCAGTACATGGGACTGCAAAAGAGTCAGACACGACTTAGAGAATAAACAACACAACAAATCACATATATATGAATAAAACAAGAAGAAAAATAAAGGAAAAAAAGTACATAGTGATGTGTGTAAATTATATCTCAGTAAAACTAGGGGAAAAGATTTTTAGAAAATCTTTGAGATCACAAATATTTGGGTTTTGTTTTGTTTTTTAAAATAGGAAATAGGGTTCCATGAGAGTGAAAACATGAGGAACTGATCCCACGCAGGGACATGATGTTTGTGCTAAAAGCTGAACAATTAGAAATGACAGCAAGGGTTAGAGCAGGGAGACTGTCAGGAAAGGGTCAATATAAGTAAGCACAGGCCCAGGTGGAGGCGGCATATCACTTTGAACAAACAGAAAGTAGCCTGTGTGTCTGATGCCTGCCATGTAGGAAGTGGGAGAAGACAGAAAGATGAGCCTGGAGGCTGTAGAGATGCCCAGATTCTGCAGATCTTGCAGGCTTCCTTAAAACCTTGATCTTCAACCTGAGAACAAGAGGAAATCACTGAATGCCTCAGGCAGGGCAGTGGTGCAATCTGATTTGCATTTTCAGAATTTCACTCTGGCTGCTGCAAGCAGAAGGACCAGGCATATGAGAGAGGCCTGTTGGGAGAACCCTGCATTTCCCCAGACTACAGGGTATGCAATTTGCACTGGGGCTTTCATGGTAAAGATGGACGAGCAGAAAGAAGAGCAGGCAGATACACTGAAAGCAAAGCCATGGAAGAAATGCTTCCGGTTGAAGGCTCTGAAACAGCTGTACTGATTTTACATGTTATTTTCCAGATTCAGTTTCATTTACTTTTTGCTGCAGCGCATATTTTGCCCCACTTTACATCCACTTCACTCCCACTCAGACCATGCTACTTTGGGGCTGAGCTGCCGTAAGTTGCATTGCATTTCTCCAGAAAGCCTAGGAACGAGATAGAGCAGGTGTGCTTGGATCAGATCAGCACTCCTTCAGAGTCAGCCCTGCCCTGAAGCCCTGAGCTCACCCTTAGAAGAAAGGAATTAGCTGGATTCTGGAGATGGGGGGAAATGACTACTGGTGGTGCTTCCTATAGTGGCTGATGCTATAGTTCATGAAGCATCATTGCTGATCCGTTAAATTCTCTCAAATCAACAAATACTCTGGTATAAATTCACCTATGTTTTTACTAAATGTGACAAACATTATGGGGGGGGAAGCCTCAAAATTTCACTTGTTAAGGCAATTATGAAAATCCAAATTATTATCTATTCATATTTTGTTCATATTTGATTTTCACTTAAACTGTCTTTGTTGAAGATTGTCTAAAAACTGACATTATATAAAAGGTTGTGATACCTTCCATTCATCTCATCACATTCATCTCTGAAAAGCAAATGCCAAACTGGGAGAAAATGGTACATAAATATAAGAAAAAAAACCACATAAAAATTGGTGAAAATGGAATATAAAATAATGAAACTTTATAAGCAAAGATGAAAGTGAAAGTGAAAGTCGTTCAGTAGTGTCTGACTCTTTGCAACCCCACGGACTATATAGTCATGGGGTTCTCTAGGCCAGAATACTGGAGTGGATAGCCTTTCCCTTCTCCAGGGATCTTCTCTACCCAGGGATCGAACCCAGGTCTCCCTCAAAGGTAGGAGGGGTGAAATTGTATTGAGGATCAAGTTCCATACCCACCAGAGATGCTCAGAAAGCTAAAACAAAAAACAGGAAACACCTTGTCACCTTGTGTGCACCGGCACCCAGGGATCCCACAAGAGACTGGGGCAGACCTGCTTCTGAGTGTTTCAGAGTCTCCTGTGGGGGCAGAGGTCAGCAGGGGCTTGCTGTGGGGACAGGGGCGCCTCGTGTGAGCCCCACCACAGAACCACCGAGCGGACAACCCACACGCTGGAGAACAATGACACCAAAGAAGCTCTCGCACTGCTGTGGAAGTTCTAGGGCCCATATTTCCCAACCTGGGAATCCAGCAAAGGGAGTGAGAGCCCCCAGGGACTTTGACCTTGAAGGCCAGTAGGACTGTATTACAGAACTTCCACAGGACTGGGGAAACAGGCTCTTGGAGGATACAAGCAAAACCTTCTGAGCATCACCTAGAAGAAAGGACCAGTGGCCCCACTAGAGACTGAGCCAGACTTGCTTGAGAGTGTCCAGGAGTCTCCAGCTCAGGCCCAGGGTGACAGTGTGCTGCCATGGGGTCAGGGGCACTGAGTACAACAGTCCAGGCTTGGCCTTAGGCCAAACTACAGGGAGGGAACACAGCCCCACCCATCAACAGAAAATTGGATTAAAGATTTACTGAGCATGGCCCTGCCCTTCAAAGCAAGACCCAGATTCCCCCACAACCAGTCCAGTACCATCAGGAAGCTTTCACAAGCCTCTTATCCTTATCCATCAGAGGGCAGACAGAATGGAAACCAAAATTACAGAAAACTAAACAATGTGATCACTTGAATCACAGCCTTGTCTGACTCAGTGAATCTATGAGCCAATGTTGTGTAGGGCCAACCAAGATGGACGGCTCATGGTGGAGACTTCTGAAAAAACGTGGTCCACTGGAGAAGGGAATGTGGTTTACATCAGTATTCTTGCCTTGAGAACCCTATGAATACTATGAAAAGGCAAAAAGACACTGAAAAATGATCTCTCCAGGTCAGTAGATGCTCAATATGCTACTAGAGAACAGTAGAGAAACAGCTCCAGAAAGACTAAAGAGGCTGAATCAAAGTGAAAAAAACACCCAGTTGTGGATGTGACTGGTGATGGAAGTAAAGTCTGATGTTATAAAGAACAATACTGCATAAGAACCTGGAATGTTCAGTCCATGAATCAAGGCAAATTGGAAGTGGTCAAACAGGAGATGAAAAGAGTAAGCATTGACATTTTAGGAATCAGTGAACTAAAATGGACCAGAATGGGCGAATTTAATTCAGATGACCATTATATCTATGACGGGGGAGCCTGGTGGGCTGCTGTCTATGGGGTCACACAGAGTCGGACACGACTGAAGTGACTTAGCAGCAGCAGCAGCAGCAGTGGGCAAGAATCCTTTAGAAGAATTAGAGTAGCCCTCATTGACAACAAAAGAGTCTGAAATGCAGTACTTGGGGGCAATCTCAAAAATGACAGAATGATCTCTGTTCATTTCCAAGGCAAATGATTCAATATCACAGTAATCCAAATCTATGCCCCAACGACTAATGCCAAAGAAGCTGAAGTTAAACAGTTCTATGAAGACTTACAAGACCTTCAACAAGAACTAACAACAACAATAAAAAGATGTCCTTTTCATCATAGGGGAATGGAATGCAAAAGTAGGAAGTCAAGAGATACCCAGAGTAACAGGCAAGTTTGTCTTGGGAGTACAAAATAAAGCAGGGCAAAGGCTAATAGACTTTGGCAAAAAGAACACGCTGGTCATAGCAATCACCCTCCTCTAATAACACAAGAGATGACGCTACACATGGACCTCACCAGATGATCAATGCTGAAATCATTGACAATATTCTTTGCAGCCAGAAATAGAGACACTCTATACAGTCAGCAAAAACAAGACTAGGAGTTGATTGGGACTCAGATCATGAACTCTTTATTTCAAAATTCAGGCTTAAATTGAGAAAAGTAGGGAAAACCCTAAACCATTTAAATATGACCTATGTCAAATCCCTTATGATTACACAGTGGAAGTGTAAATGAATTCAACAGATTAGATCTGATAGAGTGTCTGAAGAACTATGGAAGAAGGTTCATAACATTGAACAGGGGGCAGTAATTAAAACCATCCCCAAGAAGAAGAAATGCAAAAAGGCAAAATGGTTGTCTGAGGAGAGCTTACAAATAGCTGAAAAAAGAAGAGAGGCAAAAAGCAAAGGAGAAAAGGAAAGATATAAGCATCTGAATGCAGAGTTCTAAAGAATAGCAAGGGGAGATAAGAAAGCCTTCCTAAGTGAACAATGAAAAAAAAAACAGAGGGAAACAGTAGAATGGGAAAGACTAGAGATCTCATCAAGAAAAGTACAGATACCAAGGGAACATATCATGCAAAGATGGACACAATAAAGGACAGAAATGATCTGGACCTAACAGAAGCAGAAGATATTAAGAAGAGGTGGCAAGAATACACAGAAGAACTGTACAAATAAGATCTGCATGACCAAGATAATCATGATGGTATGATCACTCACCTAGAGCCAGACATCCTGGAATGTGAAGTCAAGTGGGCCTTAGAAAGCATCATTATGAACAAAGCTAGTAGATGTGATGGAATTCTGAGCTATTTGAAATCCTAAGAGATGGTGCTGTGAAAGTGCTGCACTCAATATGCCAGCAAATTTGGAAAACTCAGCAGTGGCCACAGGACTGGAAAAGGTTAGTTTTCATTCCAACCCCAAAGAAAGGCAATGCCAAAGAAAGTGCAAACTGCCAAACAATTGCACTCATCTCACACGCTAGCAAAGTAATGCTCAAAATTCTTCAAGCCAGGCTTCAACAGTACGTGAATTGAGAACTTCCAGATGTTCAGGCTGGATTTACAAAAGGCAAAGGAACCAGAGATCAAATTGCCAACAACTGTTGGATCATAGAAAAAGCAAGAAAAGTCTAGAACAACATCTCCTTCTGCTTCATTGACTATCCTAAAGCATTTGACTGTGTGGATCACAGTAAACTGGAAAATTTTTAAAGAGATGGGAATACCAGACCACTTTTTTCCTGAGAAATCTGTATGCAAGTCAAGAAGCAACAGTTACTACTGAACATGGAACAATAGATTGGTTTCAAATTGGGAAAGGAGTACATTGAGGCTGTATATTGTCACCCGGTTTCTTTAACCTATATGCAGATTCAGTTCAGCTGAGTTCAGTCACTCACTCATATCCAGCTCTTTGCGACCCCACGAACTGAAGCACGCCAGGCCGCCCTGTCTATCACCAACTCCCGGAGTTCACACAAACCCACGTCCATTGAGTAGGTGATATGCACTCATCTCACACGCTAGCAAAGTAATGCTCAAAATTCTTCAAGCCAGGCTTCAACAGTACGTGAATTGAGAACTTCCAGATGTTCAGGCTGGATTTACAAAAGGCAAAGGAACCAGAGATCAAATTGCCAACAACTGTTGGATCATAGAAAAAGCAAGAAAAGTCTAGAACAACATCTCCTTCTGCTTCATTGACTATCCTAAAGCATTTGACTGTGTGGATCACAGTAAACTGGAAAATTTTTAAAGAGATGGGAATACCAGACCACTTTTTTCCTGAGAAATCTGTATGCAAGTCAAGAAGCAACAGTTACTACTGAACATGGAACAATAGATTGGTTTCAAATTGGGAAAGGAGTACATTGAGGCTGTATATTGTCACCCGGTTTCTTTAACCTATATGCAGATTCAGTTCAGCTGAGTTCAGTCACTCACTCATATCCAGCTCTTTGCGACCCCACGAACTGAAGCACGCCAGGCCGCCCTGTCTATCACCAACTCCCGGAGTTCACACAAACCCACGTCCATTGAGTAGGTGATACCATCCAACCATCTCATCCTCTGTCGTCCCCTTCTCCTCCTGCCCTCAATCTTTCCCAGCATCAGGGTCTTTTCAAATGAATTAGCTCTTTGCATTAGGTGGCCAAAGTATTGGAGTTTCAGCTTCAGTCCCTCCAATGAACACCCAGGATTGATCTCCTTTAGGATGGACTGGTTGGATCTCCTTGCAGTCCAAGGGACTGTCAAGAGTGTTCTCCAACACCACAGTTCAAAAGCATCAATTCTTCGGTGCTCAGCTTTCCTTACAGAGAAGGCAATGGCACCCCACTCCAGTACTCTTGCCTGGAATATCTCATGGACAGAGGAGCCTGGTAGGCTGCAGTCCACGGGGTTGCTAGGAGTCAGACATGACTGAGCGACTTCACTTTCACTTTTTACTTTCATGCACTGGAGAAGGAAATGGCAACCCATTCCAGTGTTCTTGCCTGGAGAATCCCAGGGACGGGGGAGCCTCTGGTGGGCTGCTGTCACTGGGGTTGCACAGAGTCGGACATGGACTGAAGCGACTCAGCAGCAGCAGCAGCAGCTTTCCTGATAGTCCAACTCTCACATCCATACATGACCACTGGAAAAACTATAGCCTTGACTAGACGGACCTTTGTGGGCAAAGTACTGTCTAGATTGCTCATAACTTTCCTTCCAAGGAGTAAACATCTTTTAATTTCATGGCTGCAGTCACCATCTGCAGTGATTTTGGAGCCCANTAGTTTTGACTAGATGGGCCTTTGTCGGCAAAGTAATGTCTCTGCTTTTAAATGTTATCTAGGTTGGTCATAACTCTCCTTCCAAGGAGTAAGCATCTTTTAATTTCATGGCTGCAATCACCATCTGCAGTGATTTTGGAGCTCCCCCAAATAAAGTCTGACATTGCTTCCACTGTTTCCCCATCTATTTCCCATGAAGTGATGGGACCAGATGCCATGATCTTAGTTTTCTGAATGTTGAGCTTTAAGCCAACTTTTTCATTCTCCTCTTTCACGTTCATCAAGAGGCTCTTTAGTTCTTCACTTTCTGCCATAAGGGTGGTGTCATCTGCATATCTGAGGTTATTGATATTTCTCCTGGCAATCTTGATTCCAGCTTGTGCTTCCTCCAGCCCAGCGTTTCTCATGATGTACTCTGCATTTAAGTTAAATAGGCAGGGTGACAATATACAGCCCTGACGTACTCCTTTTCCTATTTGGAACCAGTCTGTTGTTCCATGTCCAGTTCTAACTGTTGCTTCCTGACCTGCATATAAGTTTCTCAAGAGGCAGGTCAGGTGGTCTGGTTTACATCATGAGAAATGCCAAGCTGGATGAAACATAAGCTGGAATCAAGATTGCTGGGAGAAATATTAATAACCTCAGACATGCAAATGACACCATCCTTATGGCAGAAAGTAAAGAGGAACTGAAGAGCCTCTTGGTGAAAGTGAAAGAAGAGGATGAAAAAGTTGGCTTAAAGCTCAACATTCAGAAAACTATGGTCATGGCATCCGGTTCCATTACTTAATGGGAAATAGATGGGGAATCAATGAAAACAGTGACAGACTTTATTTTCTTGAGCTCCAAAATCACTGCAGATAGTAATTGCAGCCATGAAATTAAAAGACACTTGCTCCTTAGAAGAAAAACTATGACAAACCTAGACAGCATGTTAAAAAGCAGAGACATTACTTTGCCAACAAAGGTCCAGTGAGTCAAAGCTGTGGTTTTTCCAGTAGTCATGTATGGCTGTGAGAGTTGGACCATAAAGAAAGCTGAGCACCAAAGAATTGATGCTTTAGAACTGTGGTGTTGGAGAACAATCTTGACGGTCCATTTGACTACAAGGCGATCCAACCAGTCCATCCTACAGGAAATCAGTCCTGAGTGTTCATTGGAAGGACTGATGCAGAAGCTGAAACTCCAATACTTTGACCACCTGATGCAAAGAGCTGACTCATTTGAAAAGACTCTGATGCTGGGCAAGATTGAAGGCAGGAGGAGAAGGGGACAACAGAGGATGAGATGGTTGGATGGCATCACTGACTCAATGGACATGAGTTTTAGCAAGCTCCGGGAGTTGATGATGGACAGGGAAGCTGGTGTGCTGCTGTCCATGGGGTTGTAAAGAGTCAGACATGACTGAATGACTGAACTGAACTGAACTGATAGTCAAAGATTGATTATTCATTCATTCTTCCTTCAAAATTATCTGATATATAATTCTTATGTGATTTACATTAATGAGGCTTCCCAGATGACACCATTGGTAAAGAATATACCTGCCAGTGCAGGAGATGTAGGAGATGCAAGTTCAATTCCTGATTCAGGAAGATCCCTTGGAGGAGGAAATGGCAACCCATTTCAGTGTTGAATAGAGGAGGGTGTTGGAACCCACCCCAGTGTTCTTGCCTGGAGAATCCCCATGGACAGAGGAGCCTGGTGGACTACAGTTCCTGAGGTCACAAAGAGTTGGACATGACTGAGGGACCAAGCACAGCACATTCCATTGAATAAAAAAATCTCTGACTAAAAGTATTAACAAAAATCATCTCACAAATATATCCCAACCAGTTCTCTCAGGACTTTCCGCTTCCAGCCATGAAAAAGAATCTAGTAAGAGACTCATCTCACTTTCCTGCTGAGAACAACTAGGAATGCAGAAATAAAAGAATTTGCTTCAAAGCATGAGACATCAGCCAAAGAAGTCAAAACTTAGACTAGCTGAAAAGAGATGCTCATTGAAGGGGGTCCAGCTTTCTGCATTTCACTTTTCCTCCCAGGGATTTGCTAATTCTTACTGTGGAAAGAGAAACTGAGATACAAATAGAAGGTTGCTGCTGAGAGGAAAATGATTCTTTAAGAGTTTTCAGCAACCTCATAGGGTTGGGGAGGCAAAAACTGGACAGGATGGCCGAGGAAGTAAAGGCTTGGAAGTAAGGTCCCATAACAAAGGGACATTGAAAAATAAGCTTTTTTTTTCTTTTTGAAAATGCTTTCTCCCACCAGTTTTGTCTATTAAGATACAAATAACAAGAGCCAAGTAGTCCCTTGAAGGCATACAAAAACAAATCAAAGTCTACACGCATCATGATGATGAGAAAACAAAACTGGAGTAAATGCTTCCTAGATGAGGTGGGATACTAAGTACTACATTTGATTCTCTCTTGGCATCTGGAATGACCATTCCATAGGACTAGGATAAAAGAAAGGTAGACTATACCTTAGAAAGTCATAAACTAGCCTCAAATCAGAGAAGTCTCAAGTCTTTGATTGGACTGAGGTGGTTTGCCTCTCTGCTGCCTGTCAGAGTAAGTAAAGTAAAGTAAGTAAAGTCGCTCAGTCGTGTCCAACTCTTTGCGACCCCGTGGACTGTAGCCCACCAGGCTCCTCTGTCCATGGGATTTTCCAGGCAAGAGTACTGGAGTGGGTTGCCATTTCCTTCTCCAGAGGATCTTCCTGACCCAGGGATCAAACCCAGGTCTCCTGCATTGTAAGCGGGACGCTTTACCGTCTGCGCCACCAGGGAAGACAGGACAGGATGAATTCTCTTTGGAGGGAAAAATCATCCAGATGGCTATGGTCTGAGTGTTTGTGCCCTCCCAAGATTCACACTTTCAAATCCTAATGCCACATGTGATGGTTAGGAGGTGAGGTCTTGAGGGTTTCATAGTTTATAAAAGTGGAGTCTTTATAAATGGGATTACTGTTCTCATAAAAAGGAACCCCATAGTCATCCCTCTCCCCTTCCACCATGTGAGAACACAGTGAGAAGCCATGAACAAGGAAGAGGGCCATCACAGAACACACCTATTCAGGAAATTTGGTCTTGGACTTCCCAGCCTCGAGAACTGTGTGAAATAAATTTCTGTTGTCTATAGGCCACTAAATGTATAGTATTTTGTTATAGCAACCTGGATAGACTAAGACACAGACTCTTTATATTTATTCATAAGAATGTCTACCATTCAATCAAAAATTAACCAGCATACCAGAAAGAAATAAAGAATCATCAAGATAAAATCAAATAGCAAACAGTCACCATACATATAACTAAAGTCTCCATTATGAAAGCCTCATAAGGCTACATGACTATTTACTTAAACAAGTACAAATTCAATTAAATGAAACATGGCATATTCCGGACTTCCCTGGTGGTTCAGACGGTAAAGTGTCTGTCTACAATGCGGGAGACCCGGGTTCGAGCCCTGGGTTGGGAAGATCCCCTGGAGAAGGAAATGGCAATCCACTCCAGGACTATTGCCTGGAAAATCCCATGAACAGTGGAGCCTGGTAGGCTACAGTCTATGGGGTCGCAAAGAGTCGGACACAACTGAGCGACTTCACTTCACTTCACTTCACTTCACTTCATGGCATATTCCAGTCATCAGGCAAATACCAGAGATTAATTATAATTAAGAGTCTTAACTCCATTTTGAATGTTTGGCTGCCGACAGTGTTTAAGCCTCACTCTTCCCCCTTTCCCTCTTGCTACAAACTGGGCAAACTGACAGGAAAGCCCACCTTTCTTCCTATGCCAAAGGGAAGTCTGAAGAAACATTTAAACTCCAGCCCCTACATAGAGATCTTGACTCCAGACCCCAAAGCCTGATAAAAACCAAAAGCACTTGTCTCTGTTGAAGCTACTGTGGCCTGGCTTAGACCACTGAATAGGGCAACCCCAAAACATAAACAAAATTGATTCAAATACTAGAGTCTTATGACTTGGATTTTTAAAATAACTCTGATTAAGAGTTATGAGATGACCTAATAATGAATTATATCAGAAACTGGAATTATTAAAAAGAAAAAAAAAGAATTAAATAGAAATTCTTAAATAAAAATGGAATTCAATAGACCAGTTTCAAGCATATTGGACACAGATGGAGACAGGATGAGTGAGCTAAAAATTAGGTCAGCAGAAAATAACCAGACACATGTATAGTTTAGGAAGAAATTTATAGTCTTAAACATGTATATTACTAAAATAAAAAAGGATAAAAATCAATGATAGGATTATTCATTTCAAAAAGTTAGAAAAAAAGTAGTAAGTTATAACAGAGGAGAGCAGAAAAAAAGAAATACAAAGATAAGAGCATTCTTGTATAAGAGAAATACAAAGATAAGTCTTAAATAATACTTAAAAATTCTATAAAACTGAAAGCTATGTTTTAGAAAAGATTATTAAATTGGTCAACCTCTTACAAAACTAATCATTAAAAAAGAAAGAAGACACAATTAGGCACATGAGGGATGAATGTGAAAAAAAAGAAAGAAAGAGTAGTGCAGATTCTAATACATTTTTTAAAAATGGTAGAAGACATGAGCAATTTTATGTCAAAAATTTAGAAAATTAAATGAAAATAACAAATTCCTAGAATACAACTTACCAAAGCTGACCCAAAAGAAGCTGAAAATGTAAACAGTCTTATGCTTTAAAAATTTAATCTGCAATTTTTAACTCTTCCTCAAATAAATACCTAGGCTCAGATTGCTATATCAGTGAATTTCTCCAAATATTTAAAAAATATATAATGCCATTCTCACACATTCACTTCCAGAAAACAGAAAGAAAAAAAAAACTAACTTATTTTCTGAGGGAAAGCATATTTTTGATACCTCTGAAGGAGAATAAAGAAGACAAAAATTATGCAATAGTCTCAGAAATATGACATAATTCTATATATATTCATAAATTTTAAAAAGGAGTAGCAAAAAACAGATAAGTTAATCTAATAAAAATATCCACAAGAAATCTAGAGCTAATGATATAATAAATGGTAAAATATTCAAATTTCCTCATTGAGATCTAAAGGTAGCAAAAATATCTATTACTATACTTCTTAGTTGAAGGTTTGGCTAGTGCAATAATACAAGGAAAAAAGAAAACACAAAATTGGAAAAGAAGAAATACAACTGTCATAATTTGCAGATAACATGCTTATATACATAGGAAATCCTACAGGATACAGTCAAAACTTGACATTAGGAAGATAATTTAACAAGGTAAAAAATATGAAAATCAATATAACAACCAAATTTTTTATATTATAGACACAGAAACTAAAGCCCAGAAAAGTACCCAGGTCCATATGCTGCTACTGCTGCTAAGTCGCTTCAGTCGTGTCTGACTCTGTGCGACTCCATAGATGGCAGCCCACCAGGCTCTCCCGTCTCTGGGATTCTCCAGGCAAGAACACTGGAGTGGGTTGTCATTTCCTTCTCCAATGCATGAAAGTGAAAAATGAAGTCGCTCAGTCGTGTCTGACTCTTAGAGATCCCATGGACTGCAGCCCACCAGGCTCCTCCATCCATGGGATTTCCCAGGCAAGAGTACTGGAGTGGGGTGCTGTTGCCTTCTCCAAAAAAAAAAAAAAAATACCCAGGGCATCAAATTTGAACTTCAAACATGATCTGCAAATGAGGCTGTACACAGAATTACAGAAAGACCCTAGCAGAATTGAAAGTCGGAGATGTTTATCATAGGACTTCTGTCCCTGTCTTTATTGATAATAGCTACAACACATCATTAATTAATGTTCTGTATAAATTCTGCAACTATCATGTAAATACTAGAATTATATATATTGGGATGATGTATCTGTATGCTAATATTATTATTTATTGCATATTAATATTTTTAACTTTTGTAGCACTCATTTCACATTCTCCCTTTCCTCTTCTTGCTCCCCTCATCACTCCAATCCCGCACCTTCTTCAGCTGTTCTTTCTTTTCCAAGGCCAACCTTGGAAAGACTTTGGATTCTGCAATGGCTAACTTGGAATTGCAGCCAAATTTTAGAATCTGTAGGTGGAATGTGAGGGGTGATGGGGTATTTGCCCCATTTGGGGGGACAGAGCCAGAAAGATTGCCATAATATTATAAGCATGACTCTATTTTCAGCTTCCTTAGTCTAATGTCACATCAAGACACTGGGGATACAGTAGGAAGTTCAAGGGTTTCAGTCAAACGGTACAATATTGCATTTATAAAGCAAATCCTACAGATGTCTCTAACACAGAGAATATACTTAGGACCTGAACTTATACTCCTACTACTGCCCCAAGAGTCTTTACCAAGAGTCCAGACATCTTTTAGGGAGGGAAGACTGATTTTTACAATGTTCATAATGTGGCCAGCTAATTCGGGTTTAGGTGGGTGAGTAGAGATGGGAAAGAAAAGGGAACTATGTCTAAATCTCCATTTGGAAGTTTTAATTCTACTTCTTCAAATCAAAGCTGGTCTTCAGCACTGGGACTCTCCTTTCTATTGCTCCTGTTTCAGCCTCTGGTTACTGTTGAGGAAAATTAGCAGATACATTTCAGAATCTGTTTAGAATTGTATAATAGAGAGAGGAGAGATTACTGAAAACTTGTGTCCTTCACAAAGGATGGGGTCACCAGAAGATAAAAGAAAGATCAAGAAAATCACAAGAGCCTGGTTTGTTGAAATTCCAAGAGCCATTTATAGAGAGTAAACCTACTGATACAAATTCTAGTCTCGAGCCTCTCTTGACTTACCTCCACCAGCTTGTTGGCGTGCTCACGGAAAACCTGGGCATATTCCTTCACTTCCTTCTCATTTCCACTTTTTGCAGCTTCAATGAGAACTAGCAAAGGAACGTTGGTTTCCAAGAAAGAATCTGATATGTGATCCATCACTGCTTTCCGAAGCTACAGTGAAGAAGGAAAAAAAAAAACAAAAACAAAGAATTAAGGGACAGAGGAACTGTCTATTTGATTGCATTACTCTTTAAGTCATATGAATTAAATCACCTCCTAGGAATAATTTTTCTAAAGCCCCAGTTCTCATGGTTCACAGACATAATGTTGCAACTCTGTTTTTAATCTTCCTGGTGCTTATTATATCATAGGAAGGCAAAGAGATATGACTAAGAAGGATTCTGAATTATCTGTATTATGTGTCAACTTGGAAGTTACACACATGACTTGTAACTCAATACATTATAGGCTGTCCTTATCAAAGTTCTGCTCACATCCTTCATTGGCCAAGTGTCTCCCTTCAGGTTTTGAGTCCTAATTGAGCTCAAGAACTCAGTCTTTTTAGAAAAAGAAGAAATGTAGGCATCAATCAACAGGTGGGGAGAACTTTAGTTGATGAACTTTAGTTGATGAACTAGGCCTTGAAGCAACCCGAAAATCTTATCTCTCTGCTGTCTCCAGCCCTTTCTACATCCATTGTTTGTATTTGATGGAGGGAGAAATGTGAAACACCTAACAGTTTAAAAAATGTATCTGCCAGGTGCTGTGATGACGTAGTTGGTGTGCTCCAGAAAGAAGTACTGACAATTATTCTTCAAGGTAATTTAGAATAAGCATATCCAAATTTCTAACAATGCATAATTACATATCATTCCCACATTGTTTAAATGGGAAGTAGGACAGTCACATTAAAATGAAACGGAACGGACTGAACAATTACCTTATCGCTGCTTTGTTCGTAATTGTCAGAATGTATGCAAGGAGAAAACACCCCAAATACAAATAAACAGAAGAGAAGAGGATAAACAATGTGTATATTTTCCAAACAAATATTCCTATTCAGGGGTATTCAGGCAAATCTTTTGATAGTATGATACATACACATTTNCGTAATTGTCAGAATGTATGCAAGGAGAAAACACCCCAAATACAAATAAACAGAAGAGAAGAGGATAAACAATGTGTACATTTTCCAAACAAATATTCCTATTCAGGGGTATTCAGGCAAATCTTTTGATAGTATGATACATACACATTTATCAATGGTCAGAAGAAGGGAAATGTACAAATCTCAGTTCCTTTTTGCACTAATTACCAGAGGGTATCCCTGTGTGTATGTGTAGTTTAGTTTAACTCTGGATTGAGTTGGACATTTTACCATATAAAAAATAACAAGATTTGTGGAAAATTAACATTAATTAGTTACCCATTAGCAAGATGTGTTAAATTTCTGCTTGGGAATAATACTTTTATTGGTGAGCTCATATATTCTGGGCATATGTGATATGCCAGACAACTCAGATCAACCAACATTTTTTTATGTTATATCACTTAATTCCCATGACAATACTATGAGACAGGGACTATTCTTATACCACCAGTTTTTCAGATGAAGAAAATGAGACTTGGAAAAGTTAAATAACCTGCCTGCCCTCATAAGGTGGCAAGGAGCAGAGCCCTTTATTAAAGTCTGAAGGGGACAGTGCAGAGGACACTTGAAGCTGACCTGGCTTGGCTCTCCTCTAGGACAGAAACCCTCATGAAGGAGAAGCTATTGAGTGTAATCAAAGTTGAACTGGCTGAAGACAACAGAGATAAAAGAAAAGGAAGATCTAGATAAAGTGGGGGCAATGGTCAGAACTAAGCTATCTCACCAATCAAGACACTGTTTGCTTTTTATATCTCAGGAAAATTTCATTTTTGCAAAATATATATAACATAAAAGCTTTTCACTTTAAGTGTATAATTCAGTGGCATTAATTACATTCACAATGTTGTAAAGCCATCACCAACATACAGTTTCAAAATATTTCCATCACCCCCAGAAACTCTATAAACATTACCCAAGAATTCTCCATGCTCCCCTTCTCCCAGCCCTAATAAATCTACTTTTTGTCTCTAAAAAAAAAAAAATAAAGTACTGCTTCCTTTTTTACTCTTTTTGTTTAAGGGTTTTTTTTTGTTTGTTTGTTTCTTATTTTTGATGCAGACCATTTTTTTAAAGTTTTTGTTAAATCTATTACAATATTCTTCTGGTTCATCTTTTGGTTTTTTGGCCACCAGATATTTGCAGTCTTAGTTCCCCAATCAGGGATTGAACCTGAACCCCTTATATTGGAAGGTGAAGTCTTAACCACTAGACCACCAGGGAAGTCCCCTTTTTGATTCTTGACATTCCTCAGGAATAGTGGTCCTGCTAGACTCTTTCAATTGCTTATTCAGAAAGTCATTGAGTTGCCTATTCCCTCCCCCTATCTGGTCTTCAAATCCCAAGATACTGATTGGATTTGAAGTTCAAACTAATGTAATTAACTCACCTGTCAGTTTAGCTTGTGTTCTTGGTCACCTGGTCACACAGAAAGTTTTCAACACAACCCCCTCCAAGCCCCATGCCCTCTGGATTATGTTTCTCCCAGACTTTGTTCTTCCAGGTTTCTTTAACACTCTTTTATTTTATTTTATTTTTTTTATTTTCCAAAAATTAATGACCATTGATGATGAAGAGTTTATAAACATAAATTATTTCATTTCTCACCGTGATACCTTTATTTTCTTTTTTCTTTTTTTTTAGCAGCAGCAGCAGCATACTTTATTTTATTTTATTTTTTTATATATTTTTTTCTGGTTTTATTTATTTATTTATTTATTTAATTTTTTTTTTTTACACGAACTCCCAAACATGAACCCCCCTCCCACCTCCCACCCCACATCATCCCTCCAGATCATCCCCATACACCAGCCCCAAGCGTCCTGCATCCNAACACATTAAAATACACTAAAAATGATACAAGATATGAAAGAACAAATTAGAAAAAGAAGAAATTCAAGGATGAAGTCATGAAACTTAGAAAAGAATTATAGGTAAAAGAAAAATCATTTGAAAAAGATAAATAAGAATGAATAAACACACTAGCAAATGCCTCAAAAGAAATAGAGAAGAAGGAAAAAATTTTAAATGAAAAATACAATTTTTTAAAAGAGATTTTTAAAATTTGAGAAAAGGTAACAAATACTGAAGATAAGCAAAGAAATTTCAATATATGACTACCAGAGGTCCCCAAAGAGGAAAATCAAAGCAAGAAAATGGAAAGAATACTAAGCATAGTAATTCATGAATATTTTCCTGAAGATACACATAATATTTAAAGTGCTATTATATAAATTACTTATATAATTATTTATTTACTATAATTATTAAAATATATCAAATAGAAATTATATTCTATCTACATTATATACAGACATATATTTGATATATAAATATATATTTTACACATAATATATGAACAATTTTCTGAAAAAGCATTTCATGCACTTGAGAAAGGAAACCTATACTATCAACCAAGAAAATTGGATTCTAAAGAGAAAAGGGGTAAATCCCTATGTATTTAGGCAAATAAAAGAAAGAAAATTATATGTAGGTGATCATTAGACTTTTCAACAGCAAAGTTTTATGCCAGAAGAAAATAAAATACTACATTTAAGACCCTCAAGGAAAGAAAATGTGAGCTAAGAATTTTATAGCCAGCAGAACTGACTTTCAAGGATATAAACCACAGACAAAATTTGATCAACATGCAAGAACTCAGAAAATATCATTTTTATNAAGAGACAGATTTAAGACCCTCAAGGAAAGAAAATGTGAGCTAAGAATTTTATAGCCAGCAGAACTGACTTTCAAGGATATAAACCACAGACAAAATTTGATCAACATGCAAGAACTCAGAAAATATCATTTTTATGAGACAGAGAAACTGTTAAAGGATGAACTTTACCTGGCAAAAGAACTAGAAAAACATTAACTAATAACTTGAAAAGCATAAGATAAGTACTGGCAGTGAACATTCAATATATCCTTATTTATAAAACTAAGAACATAGGATAGTCAAATGGGAGAGAGTATAATATAAAATGGATTTAAGCTCTGACAATGAAGATGTAAACATGAAAAGAAAAAGGGAATAGGATCTTTTGTAAAAAAGATCTTAACTATTTTATGTGATTTTAATTATAATGGTAGCATGAATATTGTTATTCTAACACTACTGTGTTTAAAGGTAGGCTCAGTGGTAAAGAATTTGCCTGCCAGTGCTGGAGCCACAGGAGATGAGGGTTCGATCCCTGTGTCAGAAAGATCCCCTGGAGGAGGAAATGGCAACCCATTCCAATACTCTTGGTGGGATAATTCCACGGACAGAGAAGCCTGGTGGGCTATAGGCCATAGGGTCGCAAGGAGTCAGACATGACTAAGTGAGCGTGCACACAAAGCAAACAGTTATGAAATTTTATTTCTCATCTCCTGTGTCCTTGTTAACCAGAAGTGTTAGTGTGGAAGAAAGCCAATGTAATATAAAAGAGATTCCTGAAGTAAAAATACCAATATGAACACATGAGATTTTAAAGTAAACACACACACGTACAGTTTCCAATTCTGTCCAACAGTGGCCAGTCCAGTAATAATGAACATTTTAAAATAAAATTTTACCTTAAAACAAACTAAACTTTCTTGGGGAAATGGTTGATTGCAAGTTCTTTGAGGCTAGAAATATATAAATAAGCCTGAAATATCTTATTATGCATACATACTAATTCACTTCAGTTGCATCTGACTTTATGAGAGTCTATGGACTGCAGCAGGTCAGGTCCCTTCTGTCCATGGGATTCTTCATGCAAGAACACTGGAGTGGGTTGCTGTGCCCTCCTGCCCACTGCCCTCCTGCCCAGGGATCTTCCTGGCCTAGGATTGGACTCCTATCTCTTACATCTAACCTGCATTGGAGGGTAAGTTCTTTAGAGCCACCTAGGAAGCCCATCAGAGAAGGCAATAGCACCCCACTCCAGTACTCTTGCCTGGAAAATCCCATGGACGGAGGAGCCTGGATGACTCATTGGAAAAGACTCTGATGCTGGGAGGGATTGGGGGCGGGAGGAGAAAGGGACAACCGAGGATGAGATGGCTGGATGGCATCACGGACTCGATGGATGTGAGTTTGAGTGAACTCCAGGAGGTGGTGATGGACAGGGAGGCCTGGCGTGCTGCGATTCATGGGGTCGCAAAGAGTCGGACACGACTGAGCGACTGAAATGAACTGATTTTTTAGATAGCCTTTATTCAGTCAACTTTGAGTAAAGCAGATAACTTCTATAATGTGGGTGGGCCTCATTCAATCTGTTAAAGACCTAAAGATAAGAGATTCCTGGAGGAAGGAGGAATTCTGTCTCCAGACTGCCTTTGGCCTCCAGCTACAATATGAATGCTTTCTTTAGTCTTCAGTATGTTGGACTGCTCTGCACATTTTGGACTTGCTAGCATGTTTCAGCGGAGAAGGAAATGGCAACCCACTCCAGTATTTTTGCCTGGAGAATCCCAGGGACGGGGGAGCCTGGTGGGCTGCCATCTATGGGGTTGCACAGAGTCAGACATGACTGAAATGACTTAGCAGCAGCAGCAGCAGCAAGAAACCCACATTTTATTATACTAGATCAGTCAGTCAGTTCAGTTGCTCAGTCGTGTTCGACTCTTTGCAACCCCATGGACTGCAGCATGCCAGGCTTCCCTGTCCATCACTAACTCCCAGAGCTTGCCCAAACTCATGTACATTGAGTCGGCAATGCCATCCAACCACCTTATCCTCTGTTGTCCCCTTCTCCTCCTGCCTTCAATCTTTTGCAGCATCAGGGTCTTTTCCAATGAGTCAGTTCTTCACATCAGATGGCCAAAATATTGGAGCTTCAGCTTCAGCATCAGTCCTTCCAATGAATATTCAGGATCGATTTCCTTTAGGATTGACTGCTTAGACCTCCTGCAGTCCAAGGGACTGTCAAGAATCCTCTCCAACACCTCAATGTAAAAGCATTAATTCTTCAGCACTCAGCTTTCTTTACAGTTCAATAGCAAAGAGTTATTAAAGATCACTGTCTGTGTGTGCTCAGTAATGTCTTAACTCTTTGTGACCCATGGACTGTAGCCCACCAGGCTCCTCTGTCCATGGAAATTCCCAGGCAAGAACATTGGAATGGGCTGTCATTTCCTACTCCAGGGGATCTACTCAGGGATGAAATCCACATCTCTTGTTTCTCCTGCATTGGCAGGCAGATTCTTTACCAACTGTGCCACTTAGGAAGCCCATCAGAGACAACTACGGTCATGTAAAAGTAACTCAGGAGGCTCTCATTTGGCCAAAGGTTAGACAATTTAAACTTCTCAAACAATAAAAATTCCAGTGGTCTGAAACCCATAAAATAACTTTAAATTAATGTATAAGGACTAAAAACTAATAATGATGAATTGGTCACCTTAAAATGACAACAAGGAACTAATTTCACTTATCTCGGGAAAATCAAGAATATATCTTGCCTTTCCTATGTGAACTGAAATTCTTTGTAATAAGGGAAATATCTGACTCTAAATTTAGTCCACTTAATACATTGAAAACAAAATGATAGAATATTGCCATTTTGCAACCAATAATGAATTAAAATGTCTTCATTCTAGATAATGAACAACAGTGTATGAAAAATCACCAAAAAAGACAGCTGTTTAAGAATTGTGAATCACTATATTGTATATCTGTAAATTATATAATATTGTTTATCAACTATACTTCAATTTTAAAAAGAGAGAAAGAATCATATACTATGTGCCTTCTGATGAAATAGCACAATCTCAACCATAGTGATATCAAAGGGATCAAACCTGAATATGGTGGAGGCTCTGGATCCCCTTGGTGATTTGCAGGAGGTATAGAAGACAGAAAAACATACGGGACATATGGCACCACACATGTGTATTCAGCAAAACACAAAACTTACAATACTAACCATCCGGGTCCTCCAACAGATGGAGTATAGCAAAAGAAAGGGAATGAAGTGGATGCAACAGATTAACAGACTAAAAGATAAATCCCGAAATGTGAGCAAAACCAAATGATGTCATCTGAAGATGCACATCAGGATGATAAAACCACAAAAACACACAAGGAAGTGAGCACTCTAAAGTCAGAATAATGATTTCTTTTGGATTACATAAGAGGGCTTCTAGGGAGGCTGGCAAAGTTCCATTTCTTTACCTAGGTAGTGGTTATAAGAGTGTTCACATAATAATGATACTTATGTGTGGATTCCTACACCTATGCTTTATATTTTAAAATTTCAAAAAATGAAATATTTCTCATATGCTTTTCCATTTTTATCTGGATAAGATACAGACATGACACCAGGATGACATGGGAAGCCACGAGTTTAAGATGGTGGACAATCCCCCCTCTCACCTACACCTTAGTGCATGGAGGAATGCTGCCCAGGGTAACCTCACCCAGGGTAACAATACTAGTCCAGTATTGTTACATGATTAAGAATGCAATTCTATCTTACCGGACCTGTTGCCCATTTTGAAGTTTATTAGTTATAACAGTTGGTCTGCTATAACTTAAAACACATTGAAATGGATCTTTTTTTCCCCCCGTCAATTCTATCTTCTTCCAGGTCCCCTTTTCTTCCCTTGATCTTTCTTACTTAAAAGATGGACCACAGGCCAGTATCATCTATCACCACCATTTCCTGGGAATTTGTTAGAAAAGCATGCCCTGGTCACATTCCAGACCTCCATTTCAATCAGAATGTGCACTTTAACAAAAAGTCTACATGTACACCCATGGCTGATTCATGTCAATGTATGGCAAAACCAATACAGTATTGTAAAGTAAAATAAAGTAAAAATAAAAATTAAAAAAAAAAAGAAAAAAAAGTCTAAGTGATTCCTATGCACAATACAGTTTGAGGACCTCTGCCTTAGAAGACCTGTTATATCAGTTAAGTTCTTAGTTGCAAGCATTAGAGACTAATTCTGCAAAATTTAAGCAGAAAAGCTCTCTTATTAGTTGAAAGAAGGAAAAGAACTCAGAATGTTAACACTGTGTCTTTGTGTCATTAGCTTCTGATTCAAAGTCTTAGGCAAATATACCTGATTTTTATCCAGGCAAAATATAGACCCAAACTCTGGGTCATGTGTCAACATTTACTTGCAAGGATGAAGGAGGAAGATTTTTCAAGGAAAGTTTTGTAAAATCAAGTGTTCTGACCATTTTAGCTTCTTATATCAAAATTCATATAACGAGGAATTCCCCCAAGATAGAAAAGGAACTCAGATGCTTAATCAAAACCAAAAAATGGCCAATAAAGAATAGGTCTGATAAAACAATGATTCAGGTACTCAAGCTTGGGTGGAAGGTTGAAACAATAAAAACATTTATAGAAAAAAATTAAAGGTGAAGGGTTGTTTATAAGAAACAAGATCAGAAACTATGAAATGGGTGGGACAGGAATGGCACACACACTCCCTCATTTCCTTTCTATGCCTACACCAGACACAACTAATCAATCATGGCATTCTTTTATCCTGGGCTCAAATATTATTTCATAATCCTTCTCAGGTCAGTGTTCCAGGTCACTAACGTCAGTAAATCCCATTTCTCCTGCAGAAGGAAAGCTTTCTTTCTTTGTTGAACCTTACATTTAATTTAAGAGTTTTTGCAAGTCAACCTTTAGGTGGAATGGTTTCTGTGCATCAGAGCAATCCAGTGCCATCTCGATTTTCAGAAATAAGTATTAACACCCAAATCTAGGCTGGGCTGATGATACTTAACAAACGGCTGGCTGTTTTAAGATGTCTTGCCATTTAGACAGATGTTTAGAAAAATCTTGTTAAGAATAATAGTATTAATTTCTTCACTACAATGATGTAAGAGGGTGATTTTAAACGGGTTCAAAACTTTGAACCTTAAATCTTCCCTAGGATACAGCTGCTCTGGGCTCTTCACAATCACTGACATATTTTACCATATTTCCTTAAGCTTTGGGGTGTAATTGTTATTAAAAATAAAAAATCAAAGCAACAAAGTGTCTGGGCCAGGAGCCATCTAGCCTGAGGGCTTGACAAAAGTTGAGCCTCATTAAGTCAGGCAAATTTTAGCCAGTCTGAAGGTCAATTAAGGTAATCAGTCAGTGCAGTAATCTACCCAAAGCCACTTTAATAAGCTAAGGTGCCACCAATGCACAGTCCAACAGTAATGACAGCCCCAGTTTGGGCTGGGGGTGGGGACAGATATGGGCGGGGGGGTAGAGATGTATTTATGAAGCTTGTGCAAGAGCACTTAGAGTATAATCACTGTTTTTACCTTATTTTGTTTTTCTTTTTTAATGAG
Organism: Oreotragus oreotragus; assembly: GCA_006410675.1. Taxonomy (NCBI): domain Eukaryota; kingdom Metazoa; phylum Chordata; class Mammalia; order Artiodactyla; family Bovidae; genus Oreotragus; species Oreotragus oreotragus. The sequence continues at coordinate 251,018 of SJYX01016128.1, forward strand.
AAACACACAAGATCCTTTGGTCATTCTATTCATTATCCTGATGGCATTGACTATCTTCTATGAAGCAAAATCATTTTAATTAGGGTGCTAGCTTCTTTCTTTATGAAAACCAATTATTTCTTCAAAAAAGAAAAAAAAAAAAAAGAGTTCATCAGGCTTCATGCTTCTCTCCACATACCCCTCTTCCCAATTCAGGCCCTACTGGATCAATTCAAAGCACAGCTGTCATCGTTAGAAACACCAAAGCATGGCTCCAAATAGCAAACATGTGATGGTTTAGTTTAGCCAGATAAACAGTCCTTGCCCTCTAGATTTTTTTCTCTAAGAGTACTTATGCACTCAAGATAAAAGCTGATAAATATCTTGCTGATGAAGTAAGAAGCACTGAGTAGATAATTGCAGTAAAATTGTTATTTGAATGACTCTATTCTCCACTGCCTCTCAAGCCCATTGCCATGTAACTCTGTACTGTCTGCCTTCTCTGGCTCTTGGTATCATCCAGCAAGTGCAGGGACTCATAAATACTGCCTTCATTAGCTCATGAGTCCTGTGCCTTGTGTCTCTGATGAATAGGGGCACATTCTTTGACCCCTCTAGTAAACAAGCAATGTAATTCCTCTGTAGATTGACTATTAGAATAGTTTAAATGCCCTTGCCTACAAGCTGAAAGACATAGTTAACACTTTTTACATAAGCTAGAAGACCAAAATTTAGCTATCAATCAACTAGGGCAGAAAGGAATGACTTGACAAAATCATTCGTTAAGTCTGACAGGAGTCAAGAACACAAGGCTTTCTTCCAACTGTTTAAATGTATGTGTGACAAGGGAATATCAATGGCCTAAGACAAGACATTTAAAGGTATTAGCTCAGCACTACCAGTCTATTTTACCCAATTAGGGCTATTCATCAACGTAAATAAGTACATTTTCTTCAGCAAACCAAAGGAAAACAGTTGATGTATCATAATTGTTCTTACAGTTCACTTTCATGTGAGGGCAGAGTGATAAAAAAGATAGAGTTTAACTCACAAAACTCAAGAAGAAGAATAAACTGTTAAAATGACCAAAATGGTTTGCCTATAGGACGGGCCATAAGGAATGCATGATGCGTACTGGGTCACTTTCAAACAGATATAGCAAAAATATTTTGCACAAAGTTTAAAAGTCTGCGACCATTTGATGAATATGAAACAGTTTTCTGAAGAAGATGGTTCAAGAAAAAATGGCTCTCCCAGCCAACAAGAATCACAGAAGCTCAAACTTGGATGAGACTTTAAAGGTTGTAAGCCCAATTTTAATCTAACCAATGAAAGAACATCTCTGCAAATCTTTTTAATGGATAGACATTCATTCTTTCTCTAATTTCAGTTTTACTGAGACAAAATTGAGTTTGAAAATAAAATTGTAAGATATTTAAAGTGTATGTCATGGTGATTTGATATACATATACACTGTGAAAAGATTCCTCCCATCTCACTAATTAACATAGCCATCACCTAGCATACTTCTTTTTTGGTCAGAATTTTAAGTTCTAATGTCTTAGAAAATTTCAGTTTCACAACAGTGCTATCAACTGTAGTCACTTTGTTTTACATGAGACTCTCAGACCTTATTCATCTCATAGCTTAAAGTTTGTACCCATTTACCAACCTCTCCCCATTCCCTCATTCTTGCTACCACTTTTCTATTCACCATATTTATACGTATGACTTTTTTCTTTAACATTCCACATATAAGTGATACCATTAAGTATTTGTCTTTCTCCGTTTGGCTTATGTCACTTAGCATAATGCTCTTAAGGCTCATCCATGTTGTCAAAAATGGCAGAATTTCCTTCTTTCTTGTGGCTAAATAATATTACATTATGTGCATGTATTTTATGTGTGTGTGTGTGTGTGTGTGCATATGGTAAGTTGCTTCAGTCATGTATGACTCTGAGACCCTATGAACCATAACCCACCAGGCTCCTCTGTCCATGGGATTCTCCAGGCAAGAATACTGGAGTGGGTTGCTATGTCTTTCTCCAGAGGATCTTCCTGACCCAGGGATCAAATTTGCATCTCTTACCATCTCTTACATCTCTGGTATTGGAGTTATCACTAGTGCCACCTGGGAAGCCATATCTATATCTATATGTTACATATTCTTTATTTATTCATCCGTGATGGACACTTAGGTTGTTTCCACATTTTGACTATTTTCAATAATGTTGCACAGACATAGGCGTTTAAGTTGTCTTCGGTTGTGCACTTCAATATCTTTTTCTGATCTCACAGAGGAAAAAGTATCCATAAAGAAAAATCTGCACAAAGCCACATTAGTATTAAAGATATTTAAATATTACATCAAATGAAAGAAATGAGAGTAAATGCATAAAAATAAAATGGGGAAGTTAATAATGCAGTTGGGCTTCCCTGGTAGCTCAGCTGGTAAAGAATCCACCTGCAGTGCAGGAGATCCAGGTTGGATTCCTGGGTCAGGAAGATCCTCTGAAGAAGGGATAGGCTACCCACTCCAGTATTCTTGGGATTCCCTGGTGGCACAGAGAGTAAAGAATCCACCCGCAATGTGGGAGATCTGGGTTAGATCCCTGGGTTGAGATCCCCTGGAGGAAGGCATGGCAACACGCATCAGTGTTCTTGCCTGGAGAGTCCCCACAGACAGAGAAGGCTGGTGGGCTACAGTCCATGGGATCACAGAGTTGGACACTGATTAGTGACTAAGCACAGCACAGCACACAGTAATGCAATTAGCCCAAAGGAAGCAGGGAAGTTATTGCAAGAAGTTCAGAGAGAAAATATGCTTTATCTCTTTTTATTCTACTCTCTCTCTCAATAACTGGTGTTCAGTCATTTAGTCCTTCTCTGAGAATTGAGGAGTTCCAGGTATACGAAGCACTATGTTTGACCAGGGACACAAAGAAAAATAAGACAAACCATCAACTCTCACTCATTGCTAAAATCCCCTCTACTGTCTCAATTTCTAGCTACTAATAAAGCTACCGTGATCAACTTGAGCTCATATACTCAAGTGGCCTCATAAATGATGCTTTTCAGAGGCAAGCAGGAGTGCCTCCTGTTCAGTGTGTTGACCTAAGAAACAGTGTAAACAAGTCCAAATTTGTTATTTTCTTATATTATGTTAGTAGACTTCTTTTTCTCACTTAGAAAGGTCCTCCCAGGACTTCTCCACCTCTCTGTCTGAACAGACATACTTTCAAATATCCAGTTTGTTAGCCCAGAAGATTTGGCATTTCAAAAGCATGGAATTTTAGGTAGCATAGGTGAAGGTGGAAAAGATATTTGGAGAATAAACACCTTGGTCAGAACCCTAAACCCACACTAAAAAACAGACTGATTCTTCTGTGTATTCTGAAGGCCTAACCAGTTTCTGCCTGCTTATTGCCCTTAATATTAATCCTGTGCATGTTCATTTTTATAGCTTGCAGAGAACTTCCCTAGACATTATTTCATTTGACTTTCTTTATAATGTCACAGTAAGGGTGAAAGACGTAGTTTGCAGGGCCAGCATGATTTTCCTTGTTGCATAAAAGAGGAAAGGGATGGTTCACTGGTTACATATAGAAAATGCCAGAGTCAGGTCTTCCGGTTCCAAGATTAGTGCTATTTTAGTTTAGGTCCAAGTGTTTATGAATCTGGCTGTTCAAATTCACAAATCACAATTGGATAAAGATGATCCTTTATTCCATCCTTCACTCCCACACCGAGGAAGCCACTTATCCCCAGCATTGAATCCTCTCAGGCACTGTTTACCACAAAAGATCTATGTTTAGACACCTGGATATTTCATTTTGAGTATCTATTATCCACCACTGATTAACTGGCATTGAATGGGCATAAACTGTTTGAATCCAATGTAAGAGAGTCAAAAGTTATGTCAGGATATCCTTGGTGGTCCAGTGGTTAGGAATTCACCTGACCATGCAGGGTCAGGGCTTTGATCCCCAGGAAGATCTCACATGCCACAGGTCAGCTAAGCCCGTGTGCCACAACTACTGAGCCTGCACTTTAGAGCCTGAGAACTGCAGCTGCTGAAACCCACGTGCCTCAGAGCCTGTACAAAGAGAACCCACTGCAATTAGGAGACCTTGCAGTGATCCCTGCTCACTGGTGAAGGTGAAGTCGCTCAGTCGTGTCCGACTCTTTGCGACCCCGTGGACTGTGACCTAGTAGGCTTCTCCGTCCATGGGATTCTCCAGGCAAGAATACTGGAGTGGATTGCCATTTCCTTCTCCAGGGGATCTTCCCGACCCAGGGATCGAACCCAGGTCTCCCACATTAGAGGCAGACGCTTTAACCTCTGAGCCACAAGGGAAGCCCCTCCCTGCTCACTGCACCTAGGGAAATCTCATGCGCACAGTGACGACTCAGCACAGACAAAAAATAAATAAATAGAGTTATATCAGATAAGTTAACTCTAGCAAGGACCCTCAGGAAGCTTAAGAAATATTTCTCAAAGATTTGACACTACCACTTGCCCATGGAGAAAGAAATGGCAACTCAGTCCAATATTCTGTCCTAGGAAATCTCATGGACAGAGGAGCCTGGTGGGCTAGAGTCCATGGGGTCACAGAATGGGATACAACTTAGCAATTAACCAACAACAAACAATAACCGCAACTGCATTGTCAGTTGGGAGAGATGATCATTGACTGAATGGTTTGAGAGCATGTTAGCAGTAGAAGCTTATTTTTAAATGCATGAAGAACAAGATGCAGAGGAGAACAACTCTCTAAAGCCATCTTTCTTTCTGGTGGAGTCAGTTTTACACACCTGCCACAGTGTGGCAGGATTTGTACCAGACAGAGTCATCTGGCCCCGTACTTCCATATTTCTGGCCATTCCACATTATATCACAAGTCTTCTGGGTCTCAGAAGAATCCCCATTGTAAAAATGAGAGACTCTGGAAGGACCCCACTGAAAACGTATCAGTTTGTACTTTGGGTATCAGATGAATGATGCTTCACTGGAGCAGAATGGGAAACTTGGGGAGATAAGATGCTGCTGGATTAGGGAAGATGGATGAGGGGCACTTACTGTTGATGCAGACGTCACTTGTAAATGAACTTCTAAAGCTTATGACCATTTTTGGTCATTAAAGAGCTCATTACATTTTCTAAAACAGAAACTCTTTCTCTGTGCTCCCCAGCTCTATTCCAATTGTAGATAACTGTGTACCTCTGAAATAACCTCTCTGTCCCAAATTCTGCCACCATATGCTATAGTTTTTCACTCCCTGTCTGTAACTATTGCACAGTGGTGCATTTCGAACAGCTGCTGAATTTTTCCTTGAGGGATTTCACTTCAGACAGAGGCCTAACGATGACTCCACATTTCTAAGTCTGTGGAAATTCCTTAATATGACTGGCACTATTACAGTTTAGGGAAATGCAGGTGACAGTCAGGGTTCAGATCCTTCAGTTTTACAGAAGACCTGGACTCTTACACGGCACTTATTTCATTTCAAGTAGATCCTTACTTCTAGAGCATGGGCTGCTCTACTTTTCCTATAAAAGGCCAGACAGTGTATGATTTCGCTTTTGCAGCCAGTTGGTCTCTGCCACAACTACTCAACTCTACCATCATAGCACAAAAACTAACAGTACAACTTATTTTCAGAACAGGCACAGGGGCAGATGTGGGCCACAGATTTGCAGCCACCTGATTTATATAGTTTCATCTGTGGACTTGAAGTCTTGCAACCCTATCACCGTGTCTATGTCACTCTGTTGCTTCACTACTTCAAATCCCAGGCTATTTCAAGTTCCTTTCACCCACTTTTTACTTAGAACGTAGCATCTTCAGTATGCAGCAGAAGAAAATTGAGAAGACTAGAGATGACCTCAAGAGGCCTCAAGGGTCCAGTCTGACTGCTTTACTTGACCAAGATGACTTTTATTCTCTTTGCCTCACACCCTGTTAGAAAACATAGTGTCTCAGTGGTACCTAAGCAATTCCTTTTCTAGTAGAAGCTTCAAGGCAAAGCACAAAGAGGAATGGTTAGATGTAAAAGCAGAAGCTGTTGACTTTTCCTAAAACTTCTGTGGACTAGAAGGGTATCTGGCTGGGTTGCCCAGCCTGCTCAATATAGGTGTTCTGACCTGGATTGGACTCCAAGTCCTGATTATTTCCTTCTAATTTGGCAAAAAATATGGAGAGTCCTTCCACAGACTGGACAAATACACAGAGAATGCACCTAAAGAGCAGAGGCAAGCTTGTTGCTATGGTAATATACAGACACAATGAAAGTCACAAGGGATCTACTTTCACCTGTTTATTCTGGCATCTATGGATATAGCCTCAGGGCCACACTGATCTAAGCCTTCAGATTTCAAAGGAGGAGCTGAGGGAAATCTGCTCAGTCACGCACGGTTAGTGTTGCCTTCTTCCTGCCCCTGTGACTCTGAGCCCTCCCTCGCCCACAGTCAGTGCCTGGACCACCCAGCTCGCTGTAACCAAAGATGCTCTTCAACTTCTCTGTCACCCTCTTCATGTAGCTGCAACTCCGACTGCAGCTATTTAAAAACAGCTTGATCTTCACTGAAATTGAAGGAATCAAATAAAGATATAGAACTGCCCTTAAGAGTTAACAGGATTGATGCACTCCTGAAAAAAACAAAACAAAACAAAACAAAAACCTGGTATGAGAGAAGAGGGGGCTGAGATTGGTTATCCACTCAAACTTCTGACAAGCACTTATGGTTGGATCAGATGGAAAATCCCCTCCTGTCACCAAAGTCCTCAGGACAAATGGTTCTTCTCCGATCCTGGAACACTGGGGCAAAAATTCATCCATCTCTTTCATATTAAATATACCAGGCAAGTTGGCTAGTTGCTCTGTCTGCATTTAATCAGCCATCCCCCACTCCAACTAAGATAAAAGTCCTTTACTTTTCCCTCTTATGATTAATTAGGAACGTAATTATCAAAATCTCTTTCACAGTTCAGTGTCTTGCATGGGGTTGGCCACAGATATGGGTGGTTTAAGGAAGAAAAAAATCAGGGATGTTAAACAGGAAGGCTATGATTTTGATTATTATTGAGGGTCTTAGGACATTATGAATTAATATTTACCTTATAGCCTTCCCAGTAATGGAATTTTAATAAAAGCTATAAAATAAGTCCAAAGTGTATCAACTTGAACAACTGTAGTCATTAAAAGGACAGGCTTCAGAATTAGCTCACGTGGATTCACTAACTTGCCAGTTTTATATTGGTAAGAAATGTAAGCTCACTGTCAGAACTTCAAAATGCTACCCTGTAAAAATAAAATCTTTTGATAATGACAGATTTTAGAATCAAACTATAACGCATCAGATAAGAGAGAATGGACACTGCTAAACAAATGTCAAACAGTTCCAGTGGGTTCAACTTTGCTTTTCTGACCTTCATATGCACCCAGGTAGAAATAGGAGCAATGGGTCAGATGGTTAAAAGAGTTGGCTACTTCAGCTCTCAATGACAGGGTGGCAACAGCTGCCCAGTTTCTAAGCCTAACCACTTCTAGCACTCAGAGCTACAGAAAGGCAAGCCAAGTGACTGCGAAGCCACAAATTCATGTGTAATGACAATCACTTAATTTGTAGGTTTTTGGAGCTTTATTTAAATAGAGTTCTTTACCGAAGCTCCCCCGCATCCTTTACAGCATACAAATTATGTGTTTTTTAATTTTTAATTTATATTTACTTATTTACTTGTCTACGCCAGGTCTTAGTTGCAGCGCATGGAAACTTCTTCAATCTTCATTGCAACATGCGGGATCCTTTCATTTTGGCATACAAACCCTTAGATGTGGCATGTGGGATCTAGTTCCCTAAACAAGGACAGAATCCGGGCCACCTGCATTGGGAGCGTGAAGTCTTAGCCACTGAACCACCAGGGAAGTCTTTTACTGAAATTTTTATTTGGGCCTTCCCTGGTGGCTCAGAGGTTAAAGCGTCTGCCTCCAATGTGGGAGACCCGGGTTCAATCCCTGGGTCGGGAAGATCCCCTGGAGAAGGAAATGGCAACCCACTCCAGTATTCTTGCCTGGAGAATCCCATGGACGGATAAGCCTACTAGGTTACAGTCCACAGGGTCGCAAAGAGTTGGACACGACTGAGCGACTTCACCTTCACCTTTATTTGGGCCTTAAGCTTAGACAAAGTAGAAAAAAATAAGTTTTGCAGCACAAACCCAACAATTTGATAATTACAAAATCATTGATCTTAATTCAATTTGCTAGCTACTAAAACTGCCCGGTAATTGTACCAGATGCTGGGTAAAGGGATAATCTCCCATTTCTAAAGCAGAGGCTGTTGCAGGGGGTCTTAGGGTGCTGAAGGAAGAACTTCTGCCCTGAGAGAAGATGTCAGAGGTCCCTTCTACTTCTAAGAGTTTATGAGCCCATGAATCCTGAATCCATCTTTTTTTCTTCAAAGAGAAAAGCTGGTTGAGAAATAAGCCCAGAAGACACTCTTGCTTTCCTTTCCTGTCACTCCTTTCCCCCTCCTCCTACTCTCCTTTGATTCTGGGGGTTACTATAAATCTTTATACACAGAAAATCATCATGCAACTTTTAAAATAAGCATTTAAAGAGACCGTATCCTTCTTTCTGAAGTTTCTAAAGATGGGTGTGATTTCTCTTCCTCTCACTGAGGGACAGTCTTTGTTCAGATGATTAAATTTCTGAGCTGTTTTTCTGTACATGAAGGAAATTTTCCATGCTCCAGTCTGACAAAAATACCTGTTTTGGGTACAGTTTCCTGAAATGTGGCACCATATGTGCATCAGTAAACATTATGTGTAGAGTAAATTAAGGTGAGCCTTATAATTAGGCAGTAAGGAAATTACTGTAGACCTGAAAAAGTAAATCAGCAGTATTAAAATGCTCTCCATTTTCTCTGAAGCACTTCAGAGTGTCATTAAAAAAAAAAAAAATGTCGTGTCATGGTGATAAACATCGAAAAAAATGCATTTGGAGCAAGGCAACCTAAAAGACACCACAATTCAAATAAGTCTTCAGATCTGGAGTCCAAGGTGTCATCTCTTTGTAAAATTTAAAAGTCAGCCCTTTTGCCACTAACATAGGAAAAAAAAGAAAACCACCTGACTTTGAGACTTTGGGGGGAAACTTTCTCATACAGCAGGTGCAGTAAAGACATTAAGAGCTAGAAGCTCTGGAGCAGAGCCAAGACTAAGGAGAATCACCCATCATAAACAAAAAAGCAACACTGTAAATAAAAACAAGATCAGTATTGCTGGTTTTCTCTTTTGCTTCAGGTTTCAGTAAAGCTCAGCACTGCCCTATTACTGATTCTGTGTTAATTTACAATGATGGTAAGATACTCATCACAAATTTTTTTGCATTAATTTCGATTTTCTAAAATACTGCTTAAAAATATTATTTATCTTGATTACTTAGTTGTTTGGTTCTTCCTGAAATTATGTGCTGTAGGCTACTACTGCCTCATTCCTCTCCCCCTTCTCCTGGCCCTGCCCCAGAAAGCACAGATCTTGCCAAGCCCTTCAACACAGCACAGTGAACAATAAGACCATCCATTTCTAATCCTGGCCCATGGGAAGAAGAGGCTCAAGCATGTATTCTCCCTCCCTCAAAACAGGTATTGTATCTATGAAATGCTGATGACTAGAAGATGCCAAATGGAGACAGGTTGCAGGGCTTCACGAAATCCTCCAAAGAACGATGGTGAGACATAAAAGTTCCCCCACCAGAAACAAAAGCAGTGAAATTTAAACTTGCCAGAACATCACAATTATCTGGAAAGCTTATTGCAATATAGCATTTAACTTGCTACTGCTACATGAAATTAGAATCTCAAGATGGAGCCATATACAGGTTTCTCTCACTATCCAAAAGTAGAGATGCTCATGAAACCTTTTGTAAGATTATATGCTGTAGACTGAAGAAGCAATCACCTTAGGAGGCATCTTACCAATGGATGCACAAAACACATCAGGATAAAAGCACAAATGCCCACAAACAGTTCAAAGCTTTGGTGGCTGGATGCTGAAATGTTGAGTGTAGTTCCCAGGGAAGGAGCTTGGTGGCGCTACTCTTGCCACTTCCAGTGCCCACTGCCTGTGTAAGAGCTGGCTGTAAAATGCTGGACAGATCTTTACATTCACCTTTCTTTGTAAGGGCAAAAATCCTCCAATTCCTTTCAGCTAGCAAAAACAGAAACTAATGTAGGCTTTTCATAAAAGGCATAAACAGACTTTCGAAAAACAGGAGATATCTGGTATCTGCATTTTGGCAGGTTCTTAAGCTGAACTTTTCTAAAGTCAGCCCAGTGACAGGAAACATTTGGGTTAAAGCATAGAAACTCTCTCTTAAAATGGAGAAAGCTATTGCTGCTAAGTCGCTTTAGTCGTGTCCGACCTTGTGCAATCCCAGAGACAGCAGCCCACCAGGCTCCACCATCCCTGGGATTCTCCAGGCAAGAACACTGGAGTGGGTTGCCATTTCCTTCTCCAATGCATGAAAGTGAAAAGTGAAAGAAGTCGCTTAGTCGTGTCTGACTCTTTGCAGCCCCATGGACTGCAGCTTACCAGGCTGTTCCGTCCATGGGATTTTCCAGGCAAGAGTACTGGAGTGGGGTGTCATTGCCTTCTCCAGGAGAAAGCTATTATCACAGTAAAAATTCACTTTTTAAGTTAACAAATCTTGCTCTTCAAACAACAGAACCAAAGACATAAGAGTTTAGAACAGAGGAAAGTTGATGATTGGGATACTTCTAGGTTGGCTAGATACAGATTCTCCATCCTTTCATCATTTGTGTTTTGGCAACTTACTTTATTTTGAGCACTAAGATATGCCTTGAGGAAACAAAGCATATTAGGTCATGGGCATAGGCAAAAACACATAAACAACTTAAATCTACAGCAAAAAGTGTCATAATAAAGGTATTTGAAATGCTTTAGGAGCCTACTGGATAAACCCTGTTTTTAAGAATTGAATAAAGTTGTGATGATCAGGTGACATTTAAGCTAAGCCTTGTAGGAAAAATTGCAAATTTTCCTAAAAGAAAAAAAAAAAGGAGGGAGGACATTTGGAAAAATTGTGAATTTTCCTGGAAAAAGAAGATAAATGAAGGAAAGGGGCATTCTAGGCAGAAGTAACATCAAGTGCAAAGCAATGAAGATGTGGGAAGACTGGCCTAAAAGACTGCTGGAGCTATACTGAGGTATAGGCAGGGAGCCTGGGGTCAAGTCAGTGGTTGTGAGGCTGTGACGATCATTTTTTTTGAAAAGCAACTAAGCAGTGCCAATGGTAATGGAGAAGAAGGAGTGCACTCAAAACACAGTTAGTGGGGATTTAGGGAAAGATAATGGAAGAAATTGCACAAGGCAAGAACCTTCTTGAAAGTTGATCATAGTGGGGAGCATGCAGTTATATAGTGTGGTGGAAGGGTAAGGATTTAGTTTTAACATATTCTGGAAATTTTATTCAGAAAAGAAGGAAGACGAAGATTGGTTAAGAACATACAAAGTAAACAGATGAATATTACAACCAACATCACCTTCATGAAATTGAGCAGGACCCTGTTGGGGCTCCTGAGCTCAGAAGTCTTTCTGAGTCCTGTTTCTTGTTTAGGCTTCAGCCTCTAAGACTTTCCCTGAGTTCCAATGGCAAGTTCACTTCAGTTCAGTTCAGTCGCTCAGTCGTGTCCGACTCATTGCGACCCCATGGACTGCAGAACGCCAGGCCTCCCTGTCATCACCAACTCCCGGAGCCTACTCAAACTCATGTTCACAGAGTTAGTGATGCCATCCAACCATCTCATCCTCTGTTGTCCCCTTCTCCTCCTGTCTTCAATCTTCCTCAGCATCAGGGTCTTTTCCAGTGAGCCAGTTCTTCGCATCAAGTGGCCAAAACATTGGAGTTTCAGCTTCAGCATCATTCCTTCCAATGAACACCCAGGACTGATCTCCTTTAGGATGGACTGGTTGGATCTCCTTGCAGTCCAAGGGACTCTCAAGAGTCTTCTCCAACACCACAATTCAAAAGCATCAATTCTTTGGCATTCAGCTTTCTTTACAGTCCAACTCTCACATCCATACATGACCTCTGGAAAAACCATAGCTTTGACTAGATGGACCTTTGTTGGCAAAGCAATGTCTCTGCTTTTGAATATGCTATCTAGGTTGGTCATAGCTGTTCTTCCAAGGAGCAAGTGTCTTTTAATTTCATGGCTGCAATCACCATCTGCAGTGATTTTGGAGCCAAAAAAAAATTAAAAGTCTGTTACTGTTTCTGTTGTTTCCACATCTATTTGCCATGAAGTGATGGAACTTGATGCCATGATCTTAGTTTTCTCAATGTTGAGTTTTAAGCCAACTTTTTCACTCTCCTTTTACTTTCATCAAGAGGCTCTTTAGTTCTTTGCTTTCTGCCATAAGGGTGGTGTCATCTGCATATCTGAGGTTATTGATATTTCTCCCAGCAATCTTGATTTCAGCTTATGCTTCATCCAGCCCAGCATTTTTCTTGACGTACACCGCATATAAGTTAAATAAGCAGGGTGACAATATACAGCCTCCTTTCCCGACTTGAAACCAGTCTATTGTCCCATGTCCAGTTCTAACTTTTGCTTTTGACCTGCATACAGATTTTCCAGGAGGCAGGTCAGGTGGTCTGGTTTTCCCATCTCTTTAAGACTTTTCCACAGTTTGTTGGGATCTACACAGTCAAAGGCTTTGGTATAGTCAATATAGCAGAAGTAGATGTTTTTTCTGGAACTCTCTTGTTTTTTTCATCGGAAAAAGCAAAAGAGGTTTTGTTTTTTTGTTTTTTGTTTTGGATGGCAAGTTCAAACTGCTGCTAATAAGAAAAGGGATGAGAATACAGACAAGGGAGGAACAATCAACAAACAATAGTGCAGCCTTGGGCCAGGATCCTGGTTCCACCTCAAGAGACATACATAACAATATCTTTGAGCTCTTCTGCAGAAGTAAAACCCCCAGCAAATAGAAGATGTTATTAACTACTTGATGAACATTCTTCATTCCAGAGAGAAGGCCACAGTTTGGTAACCTTGAGAACCACAGAAGCTTATCTGGAGACCATCTGAGGCCAAATTAAAGAAATGCAGGCCCTGCACACACTTTGATCTTTATCAGCAGCCCTGACCTTGAACTATTGCTATAAAACTCCTTACCAAACACCACAGGCTGGGACACAGTTTTTCGAGGGCAGGAGCTCACTGTGCCCCTCTTTGCCTGACAAAGGAATAAAGCTATCCTTTTCTACTTCACTCAAAGCTCTGTCTCCAAGACTTACTCAGCACCAGTGCACACAGGCTGAGTTTTCAGCATCATTCATCACAATTTCCTGCCCAAGCAAAGAGCAATGGTGAATTCCCTCAAACATCCTCTGTGATATCCCCGGGAGCCAGGAAGGTACACAGTGCTTAGATCCTACAGCAAACCAGGGCTTCCCCCACTTTCCGAATCTCAGATTCATCCAGCCCCCTTGGGAAATAGTAAGATAAAAAAAAAAAAATCAGCTGTCCTGATGGAAATTTCCCCTGAGAAAAGGACGCCAGGAGCCATTTCAAGTAATAAAAGGTGACCTCAGCAAGGAGAGGTCAAATGGAACAGGATATATTTGACCAAAAGCTGGCTGCAAAGATCCACTAAATACATTGTCAGAATGAAGGCGATTAGCTGCTATCATCAGTTCTCCAAAGAAGCTCAATTCAGGCCATAGTGGCAAACTCTTGCAGGACACATTTGAAAATTATCTCCCTTTTAATGTCTGTTTTGGATAGAAAACTTCAGCCTAAACATAGCCTCCAACAATATATATGGACCAACCTCACTCAGTCAGGTTGGTCAGTGTTCTGAAATGTTCTGGTAAGCTTAAAGGACGTTCTTTAAAAAAGAGAGAGAGAAGAAGAAAAGAAAAATCCTTATTTGAAGCACCATTTTTTAAAATTTTCCAAATTTTCCTGCTTAGATATTTCATCCTGGAAAATATGATAGAACTTTTTTTTATAATCCTATAGTGGATCTTCCAGTGTCAGGATTAAGATTCTGCCTAGGAGAGTCCCTGGTGGCCCGGTGGTAAAGAATTCACCTGCTAGTATAGGGGATATGGATTTGATCTCTGGCTGGGGAAGATACCACATACTGCAGGCAACTAAGCCTGTGTACCACAACTATGGAACCCACAAGCCATAACTTCTGAAGCCCGATCACCCCAGAGCCTGTGCTCCCTGACAAGAGAAGCCACTGCAATGAGAAGCCCACGCTCCGCAACTAGAGAAAATCTGAACAGTGACAAAGACCCAATGCAGCCAAAAACAAATTTTAAAAAAACTTAATTAAAAATAAAATTCAGCTTAAAAAAAAATTTTTTTTTGGCCTGGCACTCTTATTGCCTAGAACAGCAGGTGTCCAAGATAAAACCAAAAGCACACAATCTCTTGAACGTTTTGAGACTCAGGCAATGCTACGTATCCTTCTCTATCCAACTTTTCCTTGACTTCTGGGGCATGAAGAAATCAGCAGAAGAGAATAAATCAGTAGTTGAAGCTTCCACTTAATTGAGCAGTTTCCTATTCATACATGTGTTACAGATTCCTCTGCACAGTGTGTTATTTGATTAATCGATATCGATCAAGCTATTGGACTCTTCCTGTGATTTGGACTCACTGGTGAGAAAGAGGTCAAGCTTGGCATCCTCCCCAAGACTGTATTCATGTGTGACCCATCAACCACATGCTGGCTCACAGGAGTCAATTAATCCATGATTTGAACAGTGTCTTTATAAGGGAAGAGATTGCCAATAGTGATATTTTAAGAACTATTTGCAATAGATAAAATCATGTACCTTGAACCTGGCCTAATGAGTGTTTTCCAGGAGACAAATAAGTACGTAGTGGCCTGACACTCAGGGCGGCTGTAATGGGATTTTTCTAAATTAGAGAGAGCTTGAGTATACAACCTGTGATCAAAGGGCTTGTCCAGAGACAGCCTTTCAGAGTGCTCATGAGCCCTCCCCTTCTTCTGCCCTGCTCCTTCTGGTCTCTTTGATTCTGATTTTGGTGTTTCTGATGCCATTTGTGTTCAGCTGTCTCAGAATTGCTTATGTTCTGTATTTCAAACATCAATTGCTGTATGATCATTTTCTGGTCTCTACATTTTTACAGAAGCAAGGCAATCTGACCAAGATTATCAGCTCTGACATAGGTTTTCAGTGTGAAGAACACAAACCTTAAGGTTTGGAGGAAATCAATATTTTGTTTCATAATTTTTTAATTGTAGCCATATAGATAGCCTCAAATCCTTATGAGGAAAAGCAGCTTCAAGTCTGGAAATAAATGATTTCAAAATGTTTTCTTACAATGAATCTAAAAATAATTGGCCCCATCATGAACAGATGTGAGAAAAAGAATTGAATGCCTTAAAATCCCTTTTTTCTGTAAATGTTTTGGAAAGTCTATATTTCATGCTTTGAGAAGCCAGCTACCTAAACATAATAGCAGTTTTTAAAAAGATCCAGTGAACCGTAACAGCTGGAGACCTGAGAGATGATATCCTATCACAAACTAGAACCCTATTTTCGACATGCACCACAGATGTTTTTTTCTGTCTGAGTTACATATATGTCACTCATCCCTGGTGTCTCAGACAGCAAAGAATCTGTCTGCAATGCAGGGGACCTGGGTTCAGTCCCTGAGTCAGGAATATCTCCTGGGGAAGGGAATGGCTACCCACTCCAGTATTCTTGCCTAGAGAATTCCATGGACAGAGGAGCATGGCAGGGGTGTCCACAGGGTTGCAACAGCTGAGCGACTAACACTTTCATTATTTCTTCATCCATTCCCAACCCGACAGTAGTAAAGGTGATGTTGAAAACAACAAAGCATTTCTACATATTATGTAAACCATCTTTCTTCCCCACTGCCTCCCCCAGATGAGAATAGCATATGGGGGACCCAACTGGATCTGCTGGTTCTTTGGATTGCTAGGATGGGGAAGGGCTAGGAGTCAAGACCTCATAGCCAGACTGCCTGGACAGGGACCTGCAGGCATCCCCACTTGGTGTCACCATGGGTTCATTACCTGGTTTCATGTCCTCATCTGTAAAATGGGCATGGTGACAGCCCATTCTATCTTAGAGAGCTGAATGAGGATTAAATGCAGTCCATTTACAGGAAGAACATCGAACAGTGCACAATGTAAGGACTCCAGACATGTCAGCTATAATTTAGTTTACATTTTCGTGGACAGTGATTTTACAAACTTGGGCTGATGACTTCCCACCTTTAGCCACAGTTTTTACATAAGGAACTGGGTCACAAAAGGGACAGCTGAGGAATCTTCAGCTGTAATTATTTCTTATTAAGCTAGTGAGCTTTTTCTGAAGTCCTATCTGGAGGCAGGGTGCTGATAAATCGACCTTTAACAAACTATCCAGTGACAAGTTTTGCTCGTTTGTTTTTAATCCTTTGTTGTATAATCCATTCTATTAAGTTTGCATTCCAGTGTAGAAGCATTCTATATATTTTTTGATTGTGACAGCAAAATTGACACTTTTCTCAAGTTGACACTGCATCTCATTGCTGGAATTATTGTGATGACTATTAAGGGTGATGGAATAAGAATTAGGCCATTGATTGGTTTGAGGAATAAGAGAGAGCTGCTAAGTTTTGCAACACAGAAACATGTTATGATTACTAGTATTAGCTTATCATAGGAAAACATTTGAGTTCCGATTTGCTTATCAACTTGGGGGGAGAGAAAGACTAACACAAGGACCACAATAACAATCAAGATAAACCAACATCACTATAAGTGTAAGGAAAACCAAGAGGCCATGCCTAGAACAGTTCACAGGTGGCATATAGAAGGGGGGCATAAGGAGCAGCTGGCAGACACCAACTGGGTCCTCTCTGTGGGATAAATAGACCATGTGGGCTACTAGGTATTCAAGCAGGGACTCAGCCAAAAGCTTTTGTTTTTACAATGGGCTGATTCCAGAAACACAGCAGTGACAATAGCTCAGACGTGGGGCATGCTGTGCCCACAGCTCTAAAATTAAAACATAATGCTTAAAGCTGGCAGTTATATTCCCCTAAATCCATTTTTAACTCCAAACAAAATACTCCTAAAAGGATTCTGTTCTACCACTGCCCACTCTCTTGGGGTTAATTGGCAACATGGATCCATGCCAATCAGTTAAAATAACGTCCTTGGGTTCCTGCAACCTTTCTCACAATTTATGACTCTCCAGTTACTTGGGATATACTGCCTGGAAAAAAAAAAAAAAGAGCTCTACTTACTAGAAAATTCTACTTAAAACAGAAATCCTTATTATTCAATTACTTGACTTTTTTTTTCACGTCTACAAATTTAAGTCCACTTTCTTTCATTAGGCAAGTCCAAGATAATGATCATAATCGACTTTATTTCTTTTTAATTTGGTGACTAGAACTTTGCAAGCCCAGTGTCACCTTCTCAAGAACACTGCCCAACCTTGGGGCTATGAGGAAAAGGGAGGAGGCGCAAAGGGTGGGAACTTATGAAAGTGATCAGAAATATTTTTCTTTGATTTCAGCCTGTGGTTTTATTTCTCTAAATATTGTATAAAGGAATATAGGTTTACAGGGAACTAGAGTTGGATCGCTGAGGGTTTTCACTTAGAATATTTTCTAACAAAGGCCTGTCCATAATTAAAGGAACAGAAAGTGTTTCAGTTTTCATTTGAACCACTAGCATTCACTGTGTGTGTGTTTAGTTGCTCAGTCATGTCTAACTCTTTGCAACCCCATGGACTATAGCCCACCAGGATCTGTCCATGGAATTCTCCAGTCAAGAATATTGGAGGGGGTTGTCATTCCATTCTCCAGGGGATCTTCCTGTCCCAGGGATTGAATCCTTGTCTCCTGCATTGCAGGCAGATTTTTTTCCTGTTTAAGCTGCCAGGGAGGCCCTGGGCCATCACATATCAGAGACTCATATCAAATCTTGTTAATCCAATTAACTAGCTACCCACATCTACATTGAACATCTACCTGAGCCAAGCTAATCAGATTCCTTGCATGTTCTATCTGCAGAAATGCTAGGTAGCTTCTGTTCAGCTCAGGAAAGGTTTTGTACCAGTACAGGTGTGCATGGAGAAACAGAAGAGATGGGGAAAAGAGATTAAAATATTCCAACATATGGATTGGGATGGAACTGACAGATGGAGACCATCTTAGTTCTAGAAAGGCATATTGGGGAAGAGAAGGCTGTTCGAGCCAAATTCAGGGATGTGGTGTGAAATTATGCCATAACTGTTGGATCTGATTATCATAAAACAACTCTCTCTCACTCTTAGTCCTCTCAATCTCTGGAAAAGGTGAGCAGAAAAAAAAATGTTATACATGGAATAATTTGAGGGCATGACATATTCCTTCTAATGCCACCATAAAGGAAGCTCTTCAAAGATCTTATCACCAAAGCATTTAAAATTCCTGTACCATGAAGTCCATCTTCAAATTTCACTGCTGTCCAAAGCTAAAAAGAGCCAACACTTTTCTGAGAATTGTAGCATCAAGGTAAAAACTACTGTATCCATTCCTTCCTAGTAAGACAAAAAAAATTATTGTGACAGGCCATGAGTGAAGGGAACTTAAATGTTGGCCCCAGAATGTAAAAGAATGGTCCCCATTAAGACCTAGTCAGGGAGGTAAGAAGACTCATTTCATGAACTTTGCCTGGTCGACAACCTGTATGCCTGTGTGCTAAGTTGCTTCAGTTGTGTCTGACTCTTTGTGACACTATGGACTATAGCCCCCCAGACTCCTTTGTCAAGAATACTGGCTGGCAAAATACAGGCAAGAATCCTGGAGTGGGTTGCCATGCCCTCCTCCAGGAGATCATCTGAATCCAGGGATCAAACCCACATCTCTTATATCTCCTACACTGGCAGGTGGGCTCTTTATCACTGGCACCACCTGGGAAGCCTGGCTGACAATCCAGCCAAAGGCAAACCCTAGAGAAGCCTGTTCCCTTCCCATTGCTTTTAAAACCTGTGAGTATCAGGCATTAGGACTTCTGGCAGAGGAAATACATGGACTTATTCAAAGAGTTTACAGACTTAGTTTGGCTTCTTACTTTACAGGTAAGAGGAGACCAAGAGACGAAGGATCCACAGTCACAAGGTCCTCTTAGTTGCAGAGCTAGAAGTAAAACCCTGAGCTCCAGACACCTGACTCACTGTTGTCTACCATCCTCAATCCCATTTCTTACCACCAATATCATTTCATATCAGATGGGGACTTTGTATGGAAAGACAGTCTAAGAGGGCAAGGAGAAGCAGACCTGGTCATACTCTTTCTTAATATTACCTACTAATGCCTAAGAAGACAATGTTTTATTCTCCCTTATTTCAAGATAAAATAAAAAGAAAACACGTTCCTCTAAAGGTTTATTGGGCTTTGCTGGTGGCTCGGATGGTAAAGAATCAACCTGCAATGCAGGAGACCAGGATTCGCTCCCTGGGTCAGAAAAGATCCCCTAGGGAAGGAAAGGGTCGCCCACTCCAGTATTCTTGCCTAGAGAATTCCATGGACAGAGGTGCCTGGTGGGCTACAGTCCATTGGGGTTACAAAGAGTCAGTCATGACGGAGAGACTAATATTTTCCCCTTCAAAGAGCTTATTAGCTGTGCACTCAAACCACAGTCTTCATATTTTAGAACTAATTGTGGTACCTTCTAGAGAATACCAGATCAGTGTGTCTGTACTTTCTGGTGATAACCCGAAAATAGCCCAGAAAAGCTCCACAGTAGTGATTTGAAGCAGTGTCTTCCTTTTCTTCAAACCATTTTTTAGGTTGCTCCTTGGCCCTTCCTGCCCAGACAGTTTGCTAATCTCTGTACTTGACACGCTGCAGGGATGAGTATTATTGATAGATGATGCAGCCCTGACAGTTCAGCTGTCACAGATGCAGAAAGTAAAGCAGGTGTGGCCTCGGAGCACAGGCTGGTCCCAGACGACCAACACTTAATGAACGAGATGGATATATGTAGAAGCTAACAGCAAGAGATAAGGCCTCTGAGGCAGGAATCATGAAGGAGTTCCTTAATGGATGGTACCATTGCTTCCAGCAAAAGAACACTACAGAAGACAGTGGAGCTCACCATAGCAACACAGAAAATAAGATGTACTAGATACGGGCACTGCTGTTCATG